>PVKU01004035.1:0-158775 GCA_004027475.1 Anoura caudifer
AGGTATATAGAACAAGTAGCATAGATGGTAGGTAGAAAATAGACAGGGGGAGGGCAAGAGTAGTGTGGGAAATGTAGAAGCTAAAGAACTTATGACACATGGGCATGAACTAAAGGGGGGAATGTGGGTGGGAGGGGTGTGCAGGGTGGAGGGTAATGAAGGGGGGAAAATGGGACAACTGTAATTGCATAATCAATAAAATATAATTAAAAAAAAAAAAACTTAAATAATGCAAAGTGGAATAAAGTAAAAAATAAAAATACCTTACCCATGCTACATTTCAGCAATATTTACTAAACAATCTGATGCATAACCTTTGGAAGTTTTCTCTGTACATGCGACTATATGTGTTACTTTTCCTATTTGTTTTATAAAAGACTTTTGACATAGTGTCTGCAACAAGCTTTTTCATTGATATCATAATATGAACATGTTTATGTTACCATATAGGAAGCCACTTTATTTGTAATGAATCCTGCCTGGTATTTCATTGTATAGATTTTTTTTATTTAATTAATCTTCAGTAATTTTGTCATTTCAGTTTTTGCTATTACAAATGATGCAACATTAAACATTATTTAGAGAGGGAAAATAACATTGTAGTTAAGAATATAAATTTGGTAGCAGCACTGCCTGAGTTTGAATGCTGGTTCTGCCACATACTAACAGTATAACCTTGGGCAAGAGATTAAAAATAGAGGATTAAAATCAGCAAGAGAAAAACATATAATTACCTACAAGGGAATTCCCATAAGACTGTCAGCTGATTTCTCAAAAGAAATTTTGAAGGTTAGCAGGGATTAGCCAGAAGTATTCAAATTCATGAAGAACAGGAACCTACAGCCAAGAGTGCTCTACCCAGCAAAAATATCATTTAGAATTGAAAAGCAGATGAAGAGCTTCCCAGACAAGAAAAAACTAAAGGAGCTCATCATCACCAAACCATTATTATATGAAATGTTAAAGGGATTTATTTAACAAAAAGATCAAAACTATGAACAATAAATTGGCAATAAATACATATCTATAACAGTAAAAAACAAACTAAGCGAACAAGAACAAAATGATGGGTAGAGAGAGCATTTTGATGGTTGCCAGATGGGAGGGGCGTATGGGGAAATGGGTGAAGAAATAAGGGGATTGAGAAGTACGATTAGATTGTTACAGAACAGCCATGGGGATGTAGAGTACACTATAGGAAATGAAGTAAGCAAAGAACTTACACATGATCCATGGACATGAACAACGATACAGGGATTGCCTGAGGGAGTCAGGAGTTCTGGGTAGGAGAGTAATGGGGGGAAAAATTGGAACAACTGTAATAGCATAACCAATAAAATATAATTTTTAGTCCTGGCTGGTGTGGCTCAGTGGATTGAGCACCGGCCTGAGAACCAAAGGATCATGGTTCAATTCCCAGTCAGGGCACATGCCTGGGTTGCAGGCCAGGTCCCCAGTGGGGGGGCATGCAAAAGGCAACCACACATTGATGTTTCTCTCCCTCTCTTTGTCCTTCCCTTCCCCTCTGTCTAAAGTAAATAAAAAACAAAAAAATCTTTACAATTTTTAAAATACAATTTTTTAAAACAAAAAAGACATTATGGAGACACATCTGAGCAAAGGATAGAATTAGGCAGTTCAAAAAAAGAAGAAATCCATAAGGCCTAGTAAACGTAAAAAAGATGCTCAAAGTAGAATATAGTACTCAGGGAAATACTGATTAAATTAAAATTACTTCATGCCTAACAAAAGACTTGGAAAAATTTATATGCTTGTTAAGATGTAAAAAGCATGAGCTCATACATTATTTATAGAAATGTGAATTGTTATGGTGTTGGGGAAAGCAATCAGCCCCAGCTACTAAAAATATGAATAACTTTGACCCATCCACCTTACCCTGGGGAACCTATTGCATGGAAATAAAAACACCAGTACTTAAGGGTATACATACAAGGATGTTGCTGCAGCATTGTTTGTGGTGACAAAAACCTGGAAACAAAGCCAATGCCTGTCATTTAGGTAACACTTGAATCATTTTGGTACAGTCTCACTCAGATAATATGCAGCTATTCAAGAGTGAATTTAGAGCTTTATCAATTGACTTTTGTAACTGAAGGAGAGAAAAAAAGCAGAAAAGTATGTTCAATGTGATTCTAAATTTGCAAAACAAGACTGAAAAAATATATATAGGTGGGTATGTTTACATATGTATTTGCGTAAAGACTTGGAATAAAAATACAGAAGAACATACACTAGGGAGTTAATTTGGTTGAGTGGGTGAAGGGAGGAGGGAGTGGACGAGGCAAGCAGAAAGGCAAGGGTGCACTAAAAACCAGGCACCTTGCATCATATGGTCCCATTCGTGTGCCTTGGCTGGAACATGCACTCCCTGTTCCTCCATTTTCATGCCTGTTTCCTGTTAGGAAGTGTGTGGGTTTTTTGAGGATGCTGTATGGCACCTTGGTTACTTCAGTTGGCTTCTGTACTTAATTGCCCAGAAGACGGGAAGATGGAGTGTGAATGTGGCCCTATGTAAAAATCAGTGAATTATGGCTTATGAAAGTGCTTTTCTGTTGTAAAATGTTCTCATCGCATTTCTCTTTTTCTTTAGGGTTTATTGAAGATGCTTCGCAAGGAAACAGATTTGAGACAAATACAGACTCTTGTACAAGGAACTCATACACGGCTCAAATACTCACAAAGTGAGCTAGAGATGATTAAAAAGAAGCACCTTGCTGCTGCTTCCCGGGTAATGTCTTAAATAAAATGTTACGGAAATTAGAACAGGATGTAGAATTTCAGGAGTTACATTTATGTAGCACCATGTAATTTTTGCACTTTACTCCATGACCAAGTTTGTATTATAGTCCTTTAGTTACTTTATTTTTGTGGTGGTTAACCTTATTATACAATTGTACCTAAATTCACCTTAATTCATGGATTCCCTTTTTGTGCTAAAAGATACCTTTCATGTTTTGGCTTCACTATGTAAAGCTGAAATAGCCATGTTAAAAAAGAATTTTTTCTCTTTTGTAATTAGGAACAATCTCAGCTGCAGAGTGAACTACTGAATATTGACTCCCAGTGTTCTATGCTGGATGAAGCCATCAGAGAACGGCAGCAAAGAATTGAAGAATTCCAAGAAAAGATGGATAAGGTCCTGAATGACATATTTGTTATTAATTGGCATGTAGAATATAGTTCTAAACCAGCCACTAGATTTAGGGCTTCTTGAATATGTGCTAAGTTTTAATGGTCTGCCAAATTAATTTCCTTGGGTCTTTTGAGAACCACCATTGCCCATCTCAGGAGATGGTGAACTGTGAATGGCTGCTCCCCTCTGCTCTTGAACCCTTCCTTGCTCCTTGCAAAAGTTACAGCCTCTTTCTTTCTCCCACTGCCCCTGACACCAGGAAAAGAAGAACTTTGTCATTTGGGTCATTTTTTTTAAGATTAATTATTCACTCAGTAGTTATTTCTAAAACGCTTATTGTATTTGCCAGGCACAGTGCTTGGCCCTGGGGAAACAAAGAGTTGGTCTTCTAGCCTCAGCTTATATAAAGTGACAGGAACTTTCTGGTTTAATTCATTCCAGTGTTGCTTTTCTTTAATCCTTAGAAAGTTGTTTGTCACACCATTACTCAGTAATTACTTTTAGTTCTACCTTCTGTCACATGATTTGAAACCACACTTACGTAGCTCCTTAATTATCTCTTTTCCAGGTTAGATATCCTTAATTCCTTAATCATTTATATTTGTCGTGGATTTCAGACCACTTCTGGTAGCCATCCTCTGGGCATCCTGGTGTTTGTCAGCACCCGCAGCAAAGTGCACCGTCAAAGTGCTGTCTGACCCCAACAGAGCACTGCAGGGTGCGGCACAGGGCCAAGACTTCAATGATTTGGGTTCTCTGCTTATGTAAATGATAGTTTATTACTGAATCAGTCACATATTTAATTTAAATTTTATATTATTGAATCAGTCATATATTTAATTTACATTCAAGTAAAACCTAAAAGTTTTCAACATGCCTTGCTATTAAAATAGGTCTATTTATCCTATAATTCAACATAAATGCAGCACTTTAAAAATATTGAGGTTAAATGTTATTTTGTTGGATTTGGATCATTCTTATTTTTCTAAATCTTTTTGAAGGCTTTCTCATTTTTCTAAATCTTTTTGAAGGTTTTCTAAATCTTTTTGAATCTCAATTCTCTGCTGTAGTCCCTTTGGCTTTATATGGCCTAAGAAACAATAGTATTACCCATATAAAGAATATTTCATTATTTAAAGTTTTTAAAGTTTTTTAAATTTAATCATTATTGTACTTGTTTTTCCATTACCATTGAGCCCTCATACACCCCACTCCCCCTACCAGTCACCACAGTGTGGTCTGGTCCATGTCCGTTAGTCCTTTTTCCTTTTTGCTCAATCCCTCCACCCCTGTGTCTCCGCCCCAACTGTCATCCTGCTCTCCATCTATTAGTATGTCCTAAAGAATATTTTATTTATGTAAAATAATGTATTTGGTGTGTCTGATGTAATTTAAATGTTTTCTGTTTTAAACAGTTCATGAGGCCAAAACTCTTAGTAAAATTAGTTTTGCACTTTCTTATTTAATTTTTAGAATAAGAAATTTCAGAATAGATGGGCATGGTTTATGGAGCTAAAGAACAAGAATGCACTAGGTCCTCAGAGAACCATAATGCTTGTTGGCATTAGTTTTTGGCCTAATCCAGGAAAACCTTGGAGGAGAAAACTTAGATTTAATTATTGTCTATATACTTTCTTAAAATTAATTATTAAATCAATTGTTTTGAAATTATTTAAAAGGTTGAAGATGATATTTTCCAACACTTCTGTGAAGAAATTGGTGTGGAAAATATTCGTGAATTTGAGAAAAAACATGTTAAACAGCAACAAGAAATTGATCAAAAAAGGTATTTTTATTTTAAAATATTGGTAAGCAATCTTTATATAAATATAACTGTTATTTCATAATTTAAGGGAATTATGTCTGAGGTAGACTTTATTTCAGTTTATCAAGAAATAGCTAGTAAACATTCATAGTCTTATAAAGAGTTCTCTTATTTTTTTAAAGAAAGAAAATACAAATATACAAAATAAGAGAATAGGGACATAATTACACAGTGACTATTAAAAGAATAATAAGACACTAATTTATTTACTTATCTGTAAATATATATCTGGATAGATAAAATTGGTAATTTTCAAGAAATAATTATTACCAAGATAGAAAAATCTAAGGAGGCCAGTTACCACAGGAAACGAAAGTAAAAAGCTTCTGCCTGCTCCCATTCCCAAATTTACTAGGACATATGGTTTCACAGTGGAATCAGTAATCCCAGCAAATATTAAAGGTGGAAGAAACTGACATTTAGTATTTCAGAAAACCTTCAATATTTAAACTGTTTCAAAGTTAAAAGAGGGAGAAATACATCTTTTTATGAAATGAATATAATATCGATGCCAAAATTCGAAAAGGTACATGCATATACAATAAGAAACTATAAATCAACCTCACCTTTAAATAGCAAAATAAAATAAAGTTCCATAGAAACACATTGCAACTACATCAGCAAAACAATATACCATTATCTAGTGAACCTCATACCAGAAATAATGGCTCAGATCGGGAATTATTGCTGTAGTTTGCATATTAATAGTCAAAGGAGAGAAATCACTTAATCAATTCTATAGATGATAAAAAAGGCACTTGACAAACTTGCCATCAATTCTTGATGAAAAATTCTTAAATATACTTTTTTATATTTAAATTCAAATATAATTTTTGCCTTGATGACTATAAATTCTGAATTCAAGTGTGCAATAGTGATGAGGACAAGGAAAACTGAACATCAAGGATTATTCCTTTCCCAAGATGCTGTCACTTTATACAGGGCTTGGCAAAAGTAGGTTTACAGTTCTGATGCAAATAATACAATAATTAATAAATAGTAATACAAGAATAAACTTTGTTTTGTGTATTCACAACTGTAAACCTCCTTTTTTTCACCCTGTACTTAAAAGGAGTTAAGGCCATGCAAAAAATAGTAAATGCAAAGCATTTATGACTGCAGATTATTTAAGATCTAGACTTCACTGAATTATACTCATCTAGATGATTGATTTACTTTGTAGTTAGCATTTCCATGTTTAGTTTTACTGAGATATGATTGATAATACCTCACTGTGTAAGTTTAAGTGTACAGCATGTATTGTGAAATGATTACGGCAGCAAGTTTAGCTAGCATCTGTCATCTCATATAGAAAGAATAATTGAATATAATTTTTAAATACAAAAGTAATAATGTGCCTCTTGGAGAAAATAAAGAAAATATTTTTTAAAAATCAGTCATTGTTCCATTGTCCAGAAATAAATTCAGCATTTGGCTCGTTTCCTCTTTTTATAATTCTATCATAGTCTGTTCATTTATTCAACTGTGGTCCAGGAAGGTCAAGCCCCTTTGCACTTCCATTACTTTTTTAGGATCAGCTTTTCAATTGCTGTAAGAAAGTTTGCTAAAATTTTGATTGGGATTATGTTGAATCTATAGATCACTTTGTGATCTATAGTATCATTAAGAATTGATATCTTAACAATACTAATCCATGAACACGGTGTCTGTCTTCACTAAATTAGGCCTGGCTTAATTTCTCTCATTAATCTTCATTTTCATTGACAGGTTTTACACATATTTTGTTCAGTTTATTCCTAAGTACTTCATATCTTTACGCTATTATAAATAGAATTGTTTTTAATGATCAGTTTCAAATTGATTGGTCGTAGTATATTGAAATAAAATTTTTTTTTGTGTATTGACCTTGTATTTTGCAGCTTTGTTAACATTTATTAGTTCCAGTTCTTTTAAAGATTCCTGAGGATATTTTACATGAGATGGTTATGTTGTCAGTGAATGAAAAATTTTATTTTTTCCTTTCCAATTAGTATGGCTTGTTTCTTTTTCTTATCTTATTGCACTAGCTAGAACTTCCAGTATAATGTGGAATAAATAGAAATTGTGAGAGCAGACATCCTGCCTTATACCCAATCTTAGGTGCAGAGCAGTTTTTCATGGTTTCAAATATTAACTGTAGGGTGCCCTTTAGCAAGCTAAGTTCCCCTCTATTTCTTATTTGCTTAAATTTTTTATCATGAATGAGTGTTGAATTTTGTCAAATACTTTCTGTCCCCTGTTGAGAGGATTGTATGGTTGGGTTTTTGGGAGATGGTAATTAATATGGTAAGATTCAGAACATTAAACCAATTTTGCATAACTACAATGAACCCACATGGTTTTATTCTTTGCAAATGTTTTTGGATTTGATTTGCTAAAATTTTTATTAAGGTTTTTTTCATCTATTTATGAGCATATTGGCCTATAGTTTTTTCTTTCAATGTCTTTGTCACATTTTTGTGTCATGGCAATGCCACACTCATAAAATTACTCAAAAATTGTTTTCTTCTTCTTTTTTTGTGAAAGACTTTCTGTAGAATAGTATTATTTCTTACCTAAATGTGTAGTAAAATTTGTGAGGGAAACCACTGGGGCCACCCACCTTTCTTTGTGGGAAGATTTTTAATTACAAATTCAGTTTCCTTAATATATTTAGGGTTGTTCTTTGGTAGTTTATGTCTTTTAAGGAATTTGTGTATTGCATACAAGTTGTCTAATTTATAAACATAAAGTTATTAATACTTCCTGTTATCCTTTTTAATGTCTGTAGGATCTGTACTAATGTCTCCTCTTTAATTTCTGATATAGATGATTTGTCTCCTTTTCTTCTTAATGTCTAGCTAGTGATGTTTTAATTTTATTGATCTTTTCTAAGATCAGTTTTTGGCATCATTGATTTTCTCTATGGTTTATCTTTTTATAGTGTTGATTTCTGCTCTTTATTATTTTCTTCTATTTATTTTGGGTTTAATTTACTCTTTTTCTACATTTTAAAATAGAAGCTTACATTATGTATTTTAGACTTTTCTTCTTTTATATAATATAAGCATTTTAAGTTGTGTATGCAGTCTGTCCATAAAAAGTCCAGCCATTGTTGATAAAACAAGAATGGTTTGCATGACATCGATGTAACCTGGCAGCCAAGGAGAGTGGACTGGAATGTGCATGTGTGAACAATGACGACTTCACTGTACTAGACAGTAGGGGCGGTAGACGTCATTGAATGAGCATGTGTATTATGTGGCCGTCACATTCAAAATGAGCAAGTAAAGCAACGAATCTGCAAGAAGTTTTGCGTTAAGCTTGAACATTCCTCCATAAAATTATTCGGATATTCAGGAGGCTGCAGCTGTGGGCAACTGGTGATTGGCAGCTTCACCATGACAATGCACCTGTTCATGCAGAATTTTGTGGCAAAACATCACATCACCCACCCAGGTGACTCAGCCTCCTCAAAGCCCAGATTTGGCTCACTGTGACTTCTTCCTTTTCCCAAAACTAATAAGGCCTTTCAAAGGGAGGAAATTTCAGACCATCGATGACATTCAAGAAAATAAGGCAGGGCAGCTGACAGCGACTGGGAAAACTGAGGTGTCATGGTGCTTACTTGAAAGGGACTGAGGTGTCATTGTTCTCTGTGCAATGTTCCTTGTATCTCCTTCAATAAATGTCTCTAGTTTTCATATGACATGACTGGATACTTTCTGGGCAGACTTTGTATTTCCCTTTAAGTATTGCTTAAGCTGCATCCCACTACTTCTGGTATGTTGTATTTTCATTTTTATTCTATTCAGAATGTTTTCTAACATTCCTTGTGATTTCTTTCTATGGCCGATGGGGTATTTAGAAGCATGTTGTTTAATTGGGGGGATTCAGATGTTTTTCTGTTATTGATTTTTAATTTTGTTGTACTAAGGAATACATTCTTCATCATTTCGGTCCTTTTACACTCGTTGAGGCTTATCTGATGTATTCTTTCTCAGTAAATGTTCCGTGTACACTTGAAAAAGTGTATTCTACTGTTGGATGGGATGTTCTCTGAGTGGCAGTCAAGGTGCTCAGTATTTCTCATGTCCTCTGTGTACTGGCTGACTCTGTCTAGTGTTTCCAGTGGTCAGTGAGAGAGGGGTGCTGAGACTTCCAGCTGTGCTTTTGGGTCTGTCAGCTCCTCCGTCCAGTTTCTGTTTTTCCCTCCTGTGTTTTAAAGCCTTGTGATTAGGTGCATACATATTTGGGATTGTTGTCTTTTTGCTGGATGAACTCTTTTATCATTATAAAATATCCCTTCCCATCCCTATTATACTTCTTATTCTTTTTTAAAAAATATATTTTATTGATTATGCTATTACAGTTGTCCCATTTTCCCCCCTTCATTCCCCTCCACCCTGCACACCCCCTCCCACCCACATTCCCCCCTTTAGTTCATGTCCATGTGTCATAAGTTCTTTAGCTTCTACATTTCCCACACTATTCTTGCCCTCCTCCTGTCTATTTTCTACCCACTGTCTATGCTACTTATTCTCTGTACCTTTCCCCCCCTCTCCTCCTCCCACTCCACTATTGCTAACCCTCCATGTGATCTCCATTTCTGTGTTTCAGCTCCTGTTCTAGCTGTTTGCTTAGTTTGCTTTTGTTTTAGGTGTGGTTGTCAATATCTGTGAGTTTGCTGTCTTTTTACTGTCATATTTTTTATCTTCCTTTTCTTAGTTAAGTCCCTTTAACATTTCATATAATAAGGGCTTGGTGATGATGAACTCCTTTAACTTGACCTTATCTGAGAAGCACTTTATCTGTCCTTCCATTCTCAATGAAAGCTTTGCTGGATAGAGCAATCTTGGATGTAGGTCCTTGCCTTTCATGACTCAGAATACTTCTTTCCAGCCCCTTCTTGCCTATAAGGTCTCTTTTGAGAAATCAGCTGACAGTCTGATGGGAACTCCTTTGTAGGTGACTGTGCCCTTATCCCTTGCTGCTTCTAGAATTCTCTCCTTCATTTTAATCTTGGCTAATGTAATTATGATGTGCCTTGGTGTGTTCCTCCTTGGGTCCACCTTCTTTGGGACTCTCTGAGCTTCCTGAACTTCCTGGAAATCTATTTCCTTTGCCAGATTGGGGAAGTTCTCCTTTATTTGTTCAAATAAGTTTTCCACTTGTTGCTCTTCTCCTTCCCCTTCTGGTACCCCTATAATTCAGATGTTGGGACTTTTAAAGATGTCCTAGAAGTTTCTAAGCCTCTCCTCATTTTTTTGAACTCTTGTTTCTTCCTTCTTTTCTGTTTGGTTGTTTCTTTCTTCCTTCTGGTCCACTTCATTGATTTGAGTCCCAGTTTCCCTCCCATCTCTATTGGTTCCCTGTGCATTTTCCTTCATTTCACTTATTGTAGCCTTCATTTGTTCATCTAATTTGTGAGCAAAATCAACCAAATCTATGAGCATCCTGATCACCAGTGCTTTGAACTGTGCATCTGATAGGTTGGCTATCTCTTGGTCGCTTAGATGAATTGGCTCTGGAGCTTTGATTTGTTCTCCTATTTGAGCCATTTTTGGTGTTCGGGTTTTTTTTGTTTGTTTGTTTGTGTGTTTTTTTGGTTGTGTTTTTTGGTATGGTCATGGCTGTTCTGTAGTGAGGGGTGGAGGCTTAGGTGTTCCCCAGGGTGGGGCAGCCCAGTGGCTGGGTAGTGCCCGATGTATGTGGGGGCGGGGTCCAAGAGGAAACAGTGGCACTTGCTCTGCTCTCTCTCGGATTCCAGTCCCTTCTGCTGCTTCCCCTTCACCTGGATTATCTGTACACAAATGTGGACTACATGGTCAGCCAGCCACCTTGCACGGCCTCACTGGGTCTACACCACTGCCACCCTGTGCCTGGGGTTCCGCTAGTCGCCGCCTGAGCACCTGGGATCTGCCAGCTGCTGCTGCCTGCACACTTGGGTCCACCAAGCTCCACTTTTTCCTGCCACAACTCCGCCCCTCTTACCGGTCTGGATAAATGGTTGTCGGACTTCCGTGCAGTTCAATTTTCTGTCAGTTCTGGTTGTTTTCTTGTTTCTAAATCTTTGTTGTCCTGAATTTTGGTTGTGCGAGGAGGCACAATATGTCCACCTACGCTTCCTTGGCTGCTTCATTACTTTTTTTAAAAATCCACACCAGAGGACATGTTTCTACTGACTTTTAGACAAAGAGGAAGTGGGTGGGGGGGGAGAACAACAATGTGAGAGAGAAACATCGCTTGGTTGCCTCCTGTATGTGCCCCAACCATGTGCCCTGACCAGGAATCAAACTGACAACTTTTGGTACATGGAACGACACTCCAACCAACTGAGCCACATGGCTAGGGCAGACCTCATGCCTTTTAGTAGCTGATCCATTGCGTATTCTAGGATGATGCCTTTGCCGTCCAGTTGGAGATATAGAGTAAGCAGTTACGTATACAATTTAGGAGTTCATGGGCAAGGTCCAGCCTGGAAGTATAAATTTGGGATTGTTGGCATACAGATAGTAGTTAAAGTCATGTGATGGATAAGATCAACAAGGGAATGAATGTAGACAGAAGAGGGATCCCAGGCGATGTTAACAGATGGAACCAAATGAGAAGGAATCGTTAAAGGAGCAGTGAGTGAGGGGAGAGGAAAGCCAGAGTAGTGTGGTGTCCCAAAGCCAAGTGAAGAAGTGTCTCACTTACACACAGTCTGTAGGCCTGCCCCTTGCAGCAGAAATAAATCCCTCGAATTTGTTCTTCATCACTCCTACAGGCAGAATGGTTAGTGGTCAGGAGCAGGGCTTCCGTTGCCCCTCCGTAGTATGCCACACTGGCTCCATCACTTTCTAAGTGGGTAGCCTTGGGCAAGATGCTTACCTGTCTGTGCCTTGGTCTCTTTGTTATATAGGGACCATGGGCCCTGACTGGTGTGGCTCAGTTGGTTGGGCATCATCCTGCAAAGGAAAAGGTCAGCAATTCGATTCCCAGTCAGGGCACATGCCTTAGTGGTGTGTAGGAGAGGCAGCCAATAAATATTTCTCTCACACATTGATGTTTCTATTACTCTCTTTCTCCTCTCCCTTCTTTCTAAAAATAAATAAATACATCTTTAAAAAAATAGGGACAGTGGTATTACCTGTATCAGAGAGTCAAACAACTTGAGTTAATCTATGTAAAAGCATTTATAACAGTGTCAGGCACATTAGTAAGCTGTCATTAAATAATATTCTTTTTTATTATTATTACTATTGTTTTTGTTGTCTTTGTATCAATAATATCTAGCATAGTACCTGATACAATTAGTGTTTAAAGTGTTTCTCGAGCAAATGACTCTGTTAGCCAGATTTGAGGGAGAGTGGGTGGAAAGGACGAGGGGCAGCTGTTACTAGAATCCTTTGGGGGACTTCATGAAGCTTGCAAGACAGGGAAGTGGGTAAGGAAGGAACACGGTCTTAAATTCCCAAGTTTGGAGTTTGTGAATGAATAGCTATTTTAAATGACTGACTAAATAAATAAAAATAGATACAAAATTGTGACTTAAAGAAGAGAGGAAACCTATGGATTATGAAAGATTTAAGAAACACATTCATTTGCAATGTATGGCTAATGAGTCAAACAAAGCAGTTCTTTAAAAAAATACTGGGCCCTGGCTGGTGTAGCTCAGTGGATTGAGCGCAGGCCTGTAAACCAAAAGATCGCAGTTCGATTCTCAGTCAGGGCACATGCCTGGGTTTGCAGGCCAGTTCCCAGCAGGGGACGCATGAGAGGCAACCATACATTGATATTTCTCTCCCTCTCTCCCTCTCTCCTTCCCTTCCCCTCTAAAGATAAATAAATAAAATGTTTAAAAAATAAAAAAAAATAGGACTCAGGAAATTTGTCAATGATAGCAATTTGGTATTTAAGAAATTATCATTTTTACCTATAATAGTGTGGTTATGTATTAAAAGTCACTTCACTTTGAGATACATGCTAAAATATTAGAGATGATATCACATGATGTCTGGAATTTGCTTCAGATGACCCAGTGGTTGGAGGAGTAATAAGTGGGGTGAGAGGTGAAACAAGATTGACCGTGAGTTGGAAATTATGCTGGGCAGCAGTGACCTGAGAGTTCATTATCGTATTCCTTCTACTTTTGTATGTTTGAAATTTTCCATACAAACAGTAAAGAAAAAATTGAAGGACTGTGTTTACCACTTGCAATGCTTGACTTTATTATACTAGGTTAGAGTTTGAGAAACAGAAAACTCGGCTTAATATTCAACTTGAATATAGTCGAAATCAGCTGAAGAAGAAACTAAATAAGATCAACACACTAAAAGAAACTATCCAGAAAGGTACAGAAGATATTGATAACCTGAAGAAGGTAATTAATAGTGAAGTGTCTCATCATTGAAATAATGACTTCCTTCATTGAACACACCTTTGTTGTGCTCCTGAGTGTTATAGAGAGGGTAGGGGGCACAGATTTGAGAAGTAACTTGAAGCAGAATAGGCATAGTTTCGTGAATTATTAGATTTGGAAGTGGGAAAGGAGGTAGAGGGGGACACGCCACTGAGGACTGGTCATAACTTGGGCAGTTGGTAGATAGGAGGAGCAGGTTAAGGAGGGAAAATTCTGGACCTGTGGGGCTTGAGTTACCTATGTGATGTCTAGATAGCAGTTTCCATCAGGTAGTTAAAGAGCCTGTAGAGAACAGGAGAGGTCTAGACTGGATTTTGGGGTTAAATTGCAACCATCTGTGAGTGGTTGAGACTCCCAGGCAGAGAGGAAGGCAGTGCAGAGCAGCCGAGCGGGGAAGGGGTTCTGGGGGAGCATTCATATAAGTTATGAAGGGAACCAATGGGATGATAGCCTAGAAGCCACAGAGTTTCCGGAAGGAGGAAGTGATGAAACTTGTCAAACAAGGAAAGTCTGGAAAATGGCTAGTTTGCTGCTGAAGAGATCATAGTAGCAAGAACATTTTCACTGGACAGTGGGAATAAAAGTCAGGTGATAGTGAGCCAAGGACTGAATCCAGAGTGTAGGACCCAGGCGGGGTGTGATCACCAGTTCCCAAGGAGTATGTAGTGAGGGGGCCTGTTCCAGGAGAGCTTCAGGCAGCGTGCGGGGCATGGGTGCACCTCAGAATGACTGGCTTGGCTTCACTGGTGAGAAGCAGAGCTGTTGACCTTATTGATGTGGAAGATGGTAAAACTGCAATGCAAACCATCTCCACTCAGGCTGAAGAAAACTGTCTGCAAGCTGTGGATGAACTCATGGCGAAGCGGCAGCAACTTCAGGACATATTTGCTGCTCAGAATTCCAATGTTGAGAAAGTCCAAGCTCAAACTGAAGAGGAACGGAAGAAGTTTTTGGCTGTTGACAGGTAATTAAGAAGTTCATCAGTTTGAAAGGCTATAACCAGAATTTTAAAGATACTTATCAGGAATTTGATATTTATTATAGGAAGTTTTATCATTTGAATATGTGTCCTTTGTTGCTTTTGGTCTCACATCACAGCTTTTAAACATTCTAATTTAGGGGAAAACCAAGAGACTGCTTAGTTGTTTAGAGTGAGTAGTTTGTTTGTTTGTTTGTTTGTTTTTATCCTCACCTGAGGACACTTTCTCATTGCTTTGAGAGAGAGAGAGAGAGGAAAGGAGAGAGAGAGAGGAACATTGATGCAAGAGAGAGAGGTGTTGATTGGTTGCCTCCCGTTCATGCCTGAGTGGGGGATCATACGCACCCAGATTGGAGATCAAACTCACAACCCAGGTGTGCTCCCTGACCAGGAATTGAACCTGAAACCCTTCGATTACGGAATGTTGCTGCTCCAACCAACTGATGCACACAGTCCAGGGCAAGAGCGAGTGGTTCTTTTTCACAGATGAAAACATGGATCTGTGTAGAGAGTCCCGCACCCACCCTGACTGGTGTGGCTTGGTTTCATAAAGTGAAAGGTTGCTGGTCGATTCCCAGTCAGGGCATGTGCCAGAGTTGCAGGTTCAGACCCCAAGGCCACCGATTGATGTTTCTCTCTCATACCGATGTTTCTCTCCCTCTCTTTCTCCCTTCCCTTCCCCCTTTCTAAAAATAAATAAATAAAATATTTTTTTAAAAAAGAACCCCTTACCCTAAATTCCTCTCGACACCGCTATTTCCCTTCTGCATACTCTCCCTCTAGTCTGTTGTGTGACAAAGCATGACAGGTGGGGACCACAACTGCATGGCTGCATGTCCCATCTCTGCTCCCTAAATACCTTGCCCTCCCTCCCTTGTCAGTAGGTGGGGATGGCAGTGCCTACTCAGGAATAGTTGTGAGGTTGAGCGAGTGGCCATTTATGTGGCTCTCAGAACAGTGCCTGGCACCTGATGGGTGTGTGCATTTGCCACGATGATGACAGTAACCGTTTGAATCATTTGGCTTTGTCACACCACCATGACAGCGGCTTTCCTGTACAACCGACACCACAATCAGTGATCAGGTGAAATGTGCTCTGTTTCTGCTAAACCTCTTGGCATTTCACGGTTTTCCTCACTGTTCAAGGATGTTCAGTGTTTCAAGTATTGATAAAAGAACATTACAAGACTTAGAAGAAAATCTCTTGTAAGAGTTTACTTGAGCCATACTTTTGACAATTACCAGGAAGCAAAATTGCAATGGATCGAGAAAATGCTCTGCAGAATGGCAGTTCTACAGCTTATTTTATACTTCAAATCTGAGGAGGAGACATAAGGGGTCACATGAAATCCACTGGATGTAGATTAGGGTGTGGGAGAAGGTGAAGTGGGGAAATCTCTGGGACTGGGTGAAAACTAAAACAGACACGTTGGTGGGTCAGGAGAGTTAATATCTAGCATTACAGCACATTGCTCTCTCGTTGCCCACATGCCATGGTTTGTGGCCCGGTTTGAGGGGCTCTGTGGCCGTCTGCTCTGGCTCTGGTGGGGGTTGTACTGCCCTGAGGGGTCTGGAGAAGGGAGTTACTTTGACTTTCCACGAATGTGCTGGATGCAGGAAGACAGTGGACAGGCTCACTTAGGGTAAAAGCTAACTTTTGCAAGGAAGCTGCAGGCCTAGGATGTGACTCTCCATGTCTTGTTTTTAGCAAGGAATGTTATGTTCAGACCATCCTGTGAGGTCCCTTTCTGTCTCTGAGTTTGTAGGGCCCTCCATGCAGAGCTCCCCTGAGCTTGTGTGACTCCTTTTCCACCTGCCCGAGACATAGCCAAAGTTTTTTGTCTAAGATTCTTGAGTGCCATGAAAGTTTTTTTACTCTTCTTTTTTTTTTTTTTAAGTTTAAACAGAACCACATCTTTTGTTTGTTGTCATATTCTTGAAAACCATATAGTTTTATTTTTTGGTTCTGTTTCTAGGTTCTTTTTAAAATCATATATTGTTTCAGCTGCTATAATCCCCAAGCCCTCACTTAAGACAGAGGCATCACGCTAGTGGTGGTGGTGGTGACACGGTTCCTTGAGGTGCGAGGTGATAAAAGAGACTGTGGAGTGTGGGGCGCCTTAACTGGCAAGATGTCTCTCTCACTAAGAGACTTTCTTGATTTGAGGGTCTAAAATTTAGAGCTTATATTGAGGGAGAAAGGCAGCTTGGTTGGGGCGGTGAACACAATGCAATATACAGATGATGTGTTACAGAAACCCATATAACTTTATTAACCAGTGTCACCCATTCGATTCAGTTAAATAAGTAAACAAAAAGAAATGCAGCTTGAAAAATTGCACAGATTTGAAATTAAAGTAAGCAGGAAAGAACAGTATTATTGGTAGCCCGACAAAGGAAGAATGCTCATTGTTGAATAATTCTCCCTTGGATTAACTAATTACATCCCAGGGTGTTAAAGTTTCCATTATCAGCATCAGTGAGATCACTTGAGAACTTAAGGCACTCATAGGAAAAAATAATTTTGTGTAAGTTTAACATTTTTCTTCTTTGATGCAGCTGTACATAATGAGTAAAATATAATCACTTTTTCATATCTGTGTGTTTACAGGGAAGTGGGAAAATGGCAAAAAGAAGTTGTAACCATTCAGTCTTCTCTGGAACAGAAACGGCTAGAGAAGCATAATATGCTGCTTGATTGCAAAGTTCAAGACATTGAAATAATCCTTTTGTCGGGGTCACTGGATGACATCATTGAAGTAGAGGTATTCTAGAGGTGGTTTTAAGATGGGCACAGTTGTGTAGAACTTAATGCAATGCCTTTTGCTGCCTAGTGACATCCCAGCTCTGCAGGTGGGATGTTCTAGAACATCCCCATGTTCCCATGTTCTAGCACCCCATTAGGGGCAGAGAAGACTTCTCCTCCTCCTAGGACAGAAGAGGACCAAGCATTTTGGGCAGGTCTCTCCTCCCTCTTGTTCATCCAGGTCCTTTTAGCCCACGGATGGACCAGCTTCTTACCTGTGTGGAGACACCCAAGAGAAGTCAGAGGGTTAAGCTTTTGGAGTTGAGAGGGGGGGTGACTCAGACATCTCGGGGATGGCTGTCCCGGCAGAGTGCCAAGCGCTGGCCCCGAGTGGATTCGAGCCTGCCTTGTTGGGGCAGAGTGGGAGTAGGGCAGACCAGCACGGGATGCAGTTAAAGGGGTGACAGAGCACCAGCTGCCTAGGGCCAGACTGTCATGGTCTTACAGGCCAGGCTTGAGTGGGGTGACAGTCACTTGAAGAGGCGGGGCAAGCAGATCAGTGGAGGTTGCTTTGTCGGATACCAAGGAAAGGGCTTCCTGTGTTTTTCAGTTGGGAACTGAAGTAGAAAGTACCCAGGCAACACTGGACATGTATGAAAAGGAAGCAGCCATTGAGATAGACTACAGCTCTCTGCCAGAGGATTTGAAGGTAACTGAAGGATTTCTGTTGTTTAGGACTGACTTGCAGTATAGTGAATACTTAAATAATGCAGGACAAGTTTTAGACCTTAGAGCATAAATTCAAGGGAAATGTAGATTTTCTAATGAAGAAATAGCTGATAAAAATTAAATATTTATATCAGCAATTCTCACTGCATTTTGCAGAACACTAGTACTGTGAAGTGTCTTGCGGAAGAAGAAAGCTTTTTTGGTCACCAGTATTTTGATTCCCAATGAATTAAAGTTTTTTTAAAGTCCTGCAATAGACGAAAGTAGCCAACATGCTCCAGCATGCTCATTTGGCCTTGACAGCATCCTCGGGTGGCACCTCAGTAGGCGGCAGAGCCTTCCCAGCTGCAGAGCACAGGCTTGGAATCCAGGTCATGGGGTCGAACTAGCGTCTCTAACTCTATTCTCAGTCGTCCCTACGGGCCCACTTTTCTTCGTGTTTGACTTGGTCCTGTGCTGCTTCTCTCAAAAGGGTAAAAGGACTGCAGCCATTCTTGGCTTTCCAGCCACAGCCATGACCTTCAGAGAAGAGAGAGGCCTTTTGCAGTGGGGCTGTTCTTGACATTGAAGGAGAACTTTTCCTACAAAGCTCCAGCAATTGTCCCCTCATCACAGTGGCCTGGATTTAGGTCACATGTTCATTCCAAACCAATCAGTGCTGGGGTGGGCTGGACTTAGTCTTAGACCCAGCAGGCCCACCACCCCGCCTTCCCCACAGGCACAGGGGATCTGTGAGGGAGAAACGGTCAAACGTGGGCTGTGTGAGAGAGGAGGGAATGGTGAATGGATGGATGCTGAATAGCAGTATCTTTTCGTGTGTTCTTAGTGTGTTTTGTTACATTTGTTGGGCCTTTTGATTGTATTCGTGGTATTTTTAGGCAATCAGAAGCTTGTATCTTTTCTACAGTCTATTTAGTGCTTTCATATCTGGAAAGTCCTTTACACCTCATTACTGAATAAATATAAATATTTTTCCTGTTTATTTTTTTGTTTTCATTCACTTATGTAATTCATCTGCAATTTATTTTAGCATATGGTACAAGATAAGAATCTGTTTTGAAAAAGGTACCTAAGTTAAGCTGTTTATTCAGTTCCCGATAAAAAGTTCCCTTTATTGTATCCTAATTAACCCCCTCTGGGAGGTCAATGCTGCACCACTTGTTCCCTCCTTGTTTGAGCTGTTCATGCTTCAGGCTTTAGCTTCCATGATACCCTCCAGGTGGGTTGGAGGTCCCTCCCTCGCCATGGTCCCTATGCTTGCCCATTGGAGGGTTTCCACACTGCTGTGGGTGTCTGACTTCCTGTGAGCACTTCAAAGGCAAGAATAGGGCAGGTGGGTTTTTTTAAGACTTTATTTATTGATTTTTCAGAGAGAGGAAGAGGGATGGAGAAAGAGAGGGAGAGAAACATCAATGTGAGAGATACATCAATCGATTGCCTCTCACACATCCCCACCTGAGGATCTAGCCTAAAACCCAGGCATGTGCCCTGACCGGGAATTGAACCGGCAACCTTTTGGTTTACAGGTCGGCACTCAATCCACTGAGCCACACCTGCTGGGCCAGGACAGGGTTTTTGTTTTTTAATCATTGAATTCTCCATATCTAATAGTAGATGGTCAATATTTTTAATGAATGAGTAAATGAAGGAAATACATGAATTATTGATTTTTAGCCAGATTAAGAAATATGGAGGTAAAGCATGTTCCAAGAAAGCAGCATCCATAACAACAACTAAAGCTGTGAAATCGCAGCCCACTTGGGAAGCCCCAAACGGTGCACCTGCTGCGTCAGACGGGAAGAGGGCTGGTGAGAAAGGGGGCCGGGCCCTGTAGGGCCCTGTGCTAGATCCCTTGGCAGTTGGGATCTAAAAGGCATGCTAATCATTGCTGTTCTCTGCCAATCATAGTCTCTACAAACTGATAAAGAAGTGGAGGCCCACCTTAGGCTTCTCCTGCAACAAGTAGCATCGCAAGAAGATGTCCTGTTGAAGACAGCAGCCCCAAACCTGCGAGCCCTGGAGAACCTGAAGACTGTCCGAGACAAGTTTCAGGAGTCCACAGACGGTGAAACTGAGCTTTCGTCGTTGGCAGGGCCATGCTCTCGGGGGTTTGGGTTTGGGTTCCCATGACAGTTATCAACAACTCCCCTGGATTGTGTATTTGTTTTTATTACATGTTTTTTCTTTGTTGTCTTGTATTAATGTGTACTTTTAATACTGAATCAATTTTAATTGCTTCCCTTTTGAAAAGTGTTCTGCTTTAATTTAAAAACAAGTTCATTGTTTTTGAACAGATAATATGTATTTTATATCAGCATAATAGACATATTAGATACTTTATTAAAACTAGTCATTATTATTTAAAAATTCACCCCAACAGATAAAGGGATCATCAATTGCAAGAGCCATGTTTGTGGAGTTAATAATAACTTATGTTTCAGTGTAGATTTTATTCAAGACAACCAACCTCAAAATCCAGTTTTTTTAATAATTTATGTTGTAAAATCAAAGAGAAACTCCTCAGTGGTCTCTAAAATAAAGAACATTGGTTCTCTCTTAGCTTTTGAGGCCAGCAGAAAGGAAGCCAGAATGTGTAGGCAAGAGTTTGAGCAGGTGAAAAAAAGGAGATATGATCTTTTCAGCCAGTGTTTTGAGCACATCTCAGTCTCAATTGATCAAATCTACAAGAAGCTCTGCAGAAACAACAGTGCCCAAGTATGTATTTTTCAGCCCAAATATTATTGGGAACTTTGTGTTATTGGTGGTACTTTTTCTGGTGGGGAATAAACACCCACCCCGTTATGTGAGTGACCCACTGGCAGGGCAGATGCAGCTGAGGAAGACCGGCTATCACAATAGCCTGTTCTAGATCCCATGTACTCGACCTCCAGCCAGCCTGGATGGTCCAAGTCTCTAGGCCTGTTTCTTCATCTGCAGAATGAGTGGGTTCACTCACCTGGTTTCCAAGTTCTCCTTAGTTCTGGACTTACCTTGACTGGTACTAATTTGGTTTTATTAAACTGCCAGTGGTCTATGTAGTGAAGGTAGGGGAATGGAGAGGGTCTTGGGAAATGGTTGAGCTGGGGTCTGTGGACTTGACCTGAGTACCACAGGAGAGGAAAGAACTAAAGGCCCGATCCAAACCCAGACAGGTGAACTGTAAAGGCAGTCTCTGCTGTAAGCACTCCCCCTTCCATTGTCAGTACCCATAGCAAGAACTGTAGACCTGAATGTGGAATAAAGATACGGAGATCGGGCCTTATGTATCTGCTTTTACTCTTTCTCATGGTGTCCTTTATGACTGAGAGCGACCCTGGAGCAGATGGTTTGAATTTCAACCAGATGTAATTTACTTAGTTTCAGTGAAGTAGGACTGAAAAAGACCCACTAACTCTTTGAGGGCAGGATTCATCTCTGTGCCTACTGTACATGGCTCAAAGCATGTACTCAGTAAACAGTAGGTGCTTGATAAACAGCTGACAAATGGACCAGTGAGTGAATGAATGCAGACCTTTTGAAGACTGGCATGTGCTGCTGCAGCTTGAATGGCAGCCTCATGGGAGGCCGGATCCTTCGTGTGTGTGAGAATGTTGCCCCACCTCCCAAGCAGACTACATCATTGTTCACAGGCATTGGTCTTTTCCATCAAAACGGGGGCAGGGGGCCCTAACCAATAAAATATTTTGCAATTAGCCCTATTACAAATCTAAGTTAAAAATTACTAATTGCTTTCCTGATTTTGCTAAATAAATACATGTGTTTCAGGCATTTCTCAGCCCAGAGAACCCTGAAGAGCCTTACTTGGAGGGAATTAGCTATAACTGCGTGGCCCCAGGCAAGCGGTTCATGCCGATGGACAATTTGTCAGGGGGAGAGAAATGTGTGGCCGCTTTGGCTCTCCTGTTCGCTGTGCACAGGTAAGGTCGCAGTGAGCCAGGGATTCCACAGCAGGCAGAAACCTGCAGATCTCCTGCCGGGTCCCGTTAACTGCTTGTCTTTGCTTGTGTGCAGCAAGCAGTATGGGATACAAAGCTATTTTCCTCAGCCAGACAATTCAGGTGATGTTTTATGTTTGTAACAATTTAAACAGAAAATCTAAGAGAGAATTCAATCTTTGACAGATTTTTATTAAGTTTCTGTTACTAATATTTCAGCTTTATACAAAAGTAAGTAGAAAAAAGTGGAATAGCCAAATGTGAGTGACATCAGAACTGCCGAAAAAAAAAAGTAACAACAAACCCAGATAAAACAAAACACCCAGCTTATACAGTATTTTCCTAGTCCATATTCAGAGATCTGCTGTTTAGTAAAGAAATAGCAAAGTATTTCTTCTGTAAAAAAGTTTTCACCCCCTCATTTCCACTGATGATGGTGGCACTATTTATAAGATCAATCAAGAAAATGTTAGCTAATTAAGGCAATTAGCTTTTAGCATCCAAAGCATTACGTGAAGATCTCAGGTGTCAATGATGCTGCCAATATTCTTATGGTCTGGAATAGAGATATGGAAGTTCTACGACTGGTTTTTACTGGTCTCAAGAGGGAAAAGGAATAGACCCCTATAGGAAAAGAAGAAAAGACAGTAATGCAGGGGGCATTGAGGAAAGCAGCGCAGGGATCTAAACATGAGCCTGTGCTGAGTAAATCTTACCAGAGTGAGATGATTTCCGGCTGTCACCCCCATCCACGTCTTCAACAGCTATTCATTGTTTACTGTGTGGCAAGTGGTGTTTATGCATTGGAGAGACAGCAGTGAACAAAACAAAATCCCTGCCTCAGAGATACTTCATTCTAGGTGGGGAAGACAGATGGTAAATAAGGTGTATTAACAAATGAAATCTTTAATGTGGAGACTCTGAGAAAATGACAAATGCTTCAGAGGAGCAAAGCAGGGAATGGAGAGTCTAAGTAGCGAGGAAGAGATGCAATATTAAAAAGAGTTATCTGGGAAGGCCTCTTTGAGAAGGTAACAACTGAGCAAAGATATGAAGGAATTAAGGAAGCGAGTGATGTGGATAGCTAAGGGAAGAATGTTGTAGACATAAAGATCAGCAAGTGCAAAGGCCCTGAGGCCAGAGAGACACTGTGCAGCTGCGGCAGGCACTGGGTTAGGAAACTACTTTTGGACCAGGGTGAGAGCAGAAGGGACAGGCATAGGTGTCAGGGAGGATGACTACATGCCTTTTGGTAAATCAGTTAGGCTGGGAAGAGCTGCCATCAGTTGAGGAGGGGAAGGCCACAGGAGGGAATAGGTTTGGAGGAACAGGCGAAGAGTTTGATTTTGGATGAGTTTGAGTTATTTGTTAGACACCCATCAGGAATTGCTGAGTAAGCTGTTGGATATTTGAGGTGAATTCAGAGAGAAGTCAGAACTATCAGAAGTGTGGGAGCCATCCATGTGTGGATGTTATTTACAAGCTTGCGAGCAGGTGAAATCAGCAAGGGAGCCAATGAGAGGAGTGCTCTAAGCCCTGCGCCCCAAGGGCACTGCAGTGTTGAATGGAGAGACAGGAGCTGTTAGACTGGACTGGAAGTGGCAGTGAGTAAGGGGTGGTGTGGAATAGACCCTGTTGCCCTTGACTTCAGAGGAACAGGCAAGAGGACCGCCCCAGGTTCCACCACCTGCAAAGGTCACGTGGGATGTAGACTGAGAATTGAGCATTAGATTTGGTAACATACAGCTCATTGGTGACCTTAGATAAAAGCATCCAAATCATGTATCTCATTTATCTGAATATGGCTAATCCTCTCCTCCCAGTCTTTTTTAAAACAAATGGAAAATTGTAACTTGTCCTTTTTTTCTAGTTTTCGACCTGCTCCATTCTTTGTTTTGGATGAAGTGGATGCAGCCCTGGACAATACTAACATTGGCAAAGTAAGTGTCCTGCTTTTTATTTCCAACAGAATGCCTGTAATTCAAGGGTCATGTTCTGGTCAGGAGGCAGTGTACCCTGAGCAAAAATAGTTTGTTTGATAATTATTGATGAAAAGTCAAATACAAGTTAAATATCTAAAAACAAAATGGTTTGGATAGTTTCATTCAAAGCTTAGGGGACCGTCAGAGTTGAGGGTTCTACAAGGGGCCAAGTGAAGATGGCGGTGCCAATCCCCAGCATTGCTCCTGAGTAACTGGCTGCCATCTGGTTTAGATGTGAGGACATTAGAGTCACTAACAGGCCCCATGGCAAACAGGACCAAATTAGTTGTTTAATAAAGTCCAAAAATAACATCTCTAAATAAAATTCCAAAGTAATTAAAGTTTAAAGTGGTGCCCCTCCGTTTTATTTATTAAAATGTGTCCAATTACTGCACTTGTGTGTGGCCCTGTTTCCAGTATTGGAGACAGTGAGGGAACCAAGGAAGCAGTTCACTCCCGAGAGTTCAGTTTCAAGTCAGCGGTTAAGGTCAGTGCATAGATACCCAGGCCACCTGGAAGAGGCTCTCAAGCTGCGCATCCTGACTTTGACCTGAGAAGGGGGCCAGGCATGGAAGCATGACCAAAGGACAGAGGCCCGCACCGGCAGGACCCATCACTGCCCAGGGAGGGGCCCTGTGGCCCGCAGACTCCTGGTGCCATGATCCTCCTGCCCGAGAACACCCACTTTCAGAGAGGGATGATTAGACTCCTGGTTCTGATTTGAGGCACATCCACCTTCCAAAAATGACAGGGCTTTGTGTCTGCAGCTGCTTACCAGGAGACTACTCTGGTCCTGCTGACAGACTTGTAAAAGGGCATTCTGGTTTTTTACACCTTAGTCTCGTGAGCTTAGTTAGAGTCCCCGTCTCTGAGACATGCATTTGCTCTTGGGGTACCATTCAGGTCCCGAGTCTGAAGCCGACCTCCCTGATTTCTTACTGAGTCTCATGTGAAAGGCCTGGGAGAGTCAGGACCTTCAGGAGCTGCAGTCCCAGGTACCTTCTGATGGCATGCAAGGTGCCTCTCGGCCTTTCCCACGGTGCATTCATCTACGCAGACCTCTCTGGGAGCCTGCTTCCTGCACATGTTTCAGTGCGAGTAAGAACAGCCAACTCCAGACCCACAACGCTTAGTCCCTGAACCTTGTGGAGGACAGGCACGAGCCACATTCTGTGACCTTCCAGACTTTAGGGTAACTGGAAGAAGAATACAGGAACAAAAGAACATCTTTTCTCTTGAATGCCAACCAGTCTGCATCAAGGAACTGGACTCCAAAGCCTCGCTCATTTGGGAGAGATCGTCCCTTTGATTAACTTGGGCACTTTGTACCCTATATTCTGTGCGTTACAGAGTAGTGGGCATGTCTTGGTAGAGTGCATCTTTTCTCAGTGACATTTAAGATGCCTGTATCTTCTAGCAAAATGTAGGTATTTGTATTAATGGCATCTCCAGGAACTAGGTCTTACTTAAGACCCTCTTCTATTACTCTCCATCCTGTGTGTTAGAAACCTCTTCATTTCCAGTTTCCCTTTGAGATGTGCATTCCCAGCACTCCGTTGCTGTGCTGAGTCTTAGCAGTGACACAGTACGAGCAGCTGTGACATGGCTCCACTCCCGCTTGTGACCAGGGTGCCCAGCATTCTTCGTAGGTAACACTCCAAGCAAAATGCACACCTTCTGTCATTACATCCTGTCTCCTTTTCTTCTCTGATCAATATCCCAAGACATTTTTAGTCCTGCAGCATAGTGACTACCATTGCCTATAATGCTGGGGTTCTGTCAATTCAACCTCTTAGCCAAAAGCAGTTTCCCTCTTCTCATCATTCAGCTCTGCTAGTGACTCAGTCTTCACCTGACGCTTGCCATTCCTGCTTCCAACGCTGTGTCCTTAGTATCTTGGGTGCAGTCAGGACTAAAACACATGGAGAAGACCCATTCTGGGCACAGGGAGATCTGGGGAGTTGGCAAGTGTCCTGTTAAACTATGGTTTAAGTCTAAGTTCTTCATCATTCTCCAAGTTCTGAGCAGTTTGTTACTAAGGCCCATTTCTATCCAAACTGTTCCGTTCTTATTCGCGTTCCGTTCTTATTCACATTTCTTAGAATTGACCTTCCTGAAGAAACTACTGAGTTGACCTCTAACCAATGACTGGATTATAAATACATATGTCATTGCCATATTTTCCCTATTTTCAGGCTTTGAGCTGGCAAAGTAGGAAGTTGGAAGTTTAAACACCAGCTGTCCTTCAACCTCATAAAACATCTGAGTGGTAGCTTTTGTTTTATCTTGTTATAAAAGCTGATTGCGTATTTATAGCATATTGTAGATTAAAAAGTTCTATTCTTAAAAATATTCTTGAAGTTTTAGATCCTAGATGTAATGAGGCTTGTAATTTTACTAACCTCTTACGTTAGAATCTGAGCTAGTTCTGTTTCTGCGGTTGTACTGGGTTTACCAAGTTACCAGGAAAGCAGGTAAGGGTCTGTCACCTGAAATGGGCGGACTGAGACCTGCAGGAACACTCCCCTGGGGTCCAGAAAGGAGGTCTTTCCTCGAAGGTGGAAAGTGTGCTGCTTCTTCCTCCCAGGTATCAAGTTACATCAAAGAGCAGGCTCGAGAACAGGTTCAGATGATAATCATTTCCCTAAAAGAGGAGTTCTATTCCAAGGCTGACGCTCTGATCGGCATCTACCCAGAGGTAAAGATGAAGGGGAGGCGTGGTAAGACCACCGTCCAGGGTCCTGACGCACAACCACGGGCTCTTCATGGAGACTGTAGATACTGTTTGATTTCTGCTGTTGATAACTACAGGCTTAAGTTATTTTCAATCAAATAAGATTTAAAAGTGCTCAGATATTTTTCTTTGTCAGTACAGAGATTTAAATATAAAAAGCAAATCAAAAATTGCAGAGCATTTCTTTGAAAATAATAATACATATTAACTACACAGAGTAAACTTGATATTGTAGTTCCCATTTCTGTAATGTTTGAATGTTTTAGGCAAAGACAAATGCATTGTGGTAGAACTAACAAGGAACCATTTACCTTCCAAAAGTACCAGAGGGGGGAAGAGAAATCATCCGGAAGTTCCAGGTTACATAGTAACTTGTAGAATTTGAACACACCTTTCTTAAGCTGTTCACAACACCCAAGCTAATGGAGTAGAGCAACTAGTTCTAATCATTCGACTTTTGCACAGTGAGGCTTTCCTTTCTGAGTTTTCCTTTAAGCTAAGATAAAAAATTTCATAAGCACTTCTTGTGCCTATAAAATGTTAGGGGGCCATGGGAGCTTTACTGCAGGAAAGAAATGAGAACTCTCACCCCATGGGGAGAGGAAAACAATCTCCTTCTTAGGGCCTCTGCTGGGCCTGTGCATCAGACGGGCGAGACAGGTTACAGAGAGAAAAACCAGCAGGGTTTATGAACACGACCATCCCGCCTGAGTAACCAAAGGGGTGGCTAGAGCTTGGGCCTCTCAACCACCTTAGGCTGCAACGAGCAAAAGGGGCTTCCGGCTTCTGGGAAGGGTGGCGATGGGAAGGTGACCAGGAAGAGTGTGGTAAACAGGTTTGCTCTGCAGAGTCAAACAGGTGCCTTCTCCGTTGGTAAGTTAAGAGTAGGGAAGGCATCATCATGTACAAAATGTAAATTTCCTTCACAAGAGGAAAGCTTGTACCCAGGTCTTTTAGCTTTTCCTGAATCTGCTGGTTCTCAGTAGCTCAAAACAATCCACATGCCCAAGAACCATATTTTGGCATGGAATAGTCTAGTATTCTTTACCAGATAATACAAAAAATAAATCGGTAAAGCTGATGTAAATGCAGACAATTGATACCTTCTTAGGTGGCCATAAGGAATTTCCTTTTTAAATGCAAATCCAGATTCACTATCAGCTCTTACTTTTCACGTCATTACACCTTTTCCTATGTAGGACTAACCCTTAACTCCCTGCTCTCCGTTCCAGCATGATGACCACATGTTCAGCCGAGTACTGACCCTGGATCTTTCTCAGTATCCAGATGCTGAAGGCCAAGAAAGCAGCGGGAGACAGCAAGAGTCTCGTTAGGGTCCAAAGTGCTCTTGAGCCACTGCCAGCTCTCAGAGCAGATCGGACAGTGGTCAGGGTCCTCACGGTTCAGTTCTCACTCTAATGTTCGAACCCAGGCTGGGCTGTTCAGTTGGCTGAGGCATCGTTCCATGCACCAAAAGACTGCCCGTTCAGTCCCTGGTCAGGCACATTTAAAAAAAGTAAAAGCTTAACTGTTTCCAGCCCAAGAGGCTGTTGCTCATTTCCATTAAGGAATGTTCAGGCCTGGTTCCCGTAGGTGGTTTCCTGTGAGAGTCAGCTTTGAATGACTTGCAAAAAGAAGGTACACTTTTGTACCATAGTTTTCACTTCCATTTTGAAAGCCAGAAACATTTTGAATTCCACATCATCTTCACTCTGGTCTTGCCTTGTTCATTTAAGTAATCTTTAAAGGATACTCTTGGTTTCTAAATATACTAGTTACAGGGTGTTGAACCTGGGTTTTATGAGAAATAACTTCAGAGGAACTGATGTCAATATGGAAATATCAATTAAAAATATTCTAATTTCAAACGTCTCCAATCTAATTTATATGCAAAAAAATTTAAGGAAAAATTGAATTATGACTTCTCCAATGCAATCTAAATTTTTCTAAATATAATTGTTAGGAAGGACACAAACACAGGTGTTCCCAGCTGCCTTCTCCATGTAATCCATTGTTAACAGGTGGGAAAGAAAGTTGCATAATTGTCAACAGTACTTTACTTCCATTTCAGAACGGACCAAAACCTTCCAGGGTGCTGGCAGTCTACTATTTATTGCTTTGGGCCCAAGAGCTACCAACGAGGAGTAGCCTCCGGAAGTAACAGAACTGCTTCTGAACAATGCTCATTGCTTCATGAAACAAAACGCACTCTGTGCCCGAGAACTCAGGTCCCAAGCCTTGCTTCCTGTCCTCAGCAGCTCATCTGTGCGAACTGCTGAGCGCAGACATCACGCTACTGGTCCTCTGTCCTTGTTCCAGTACGGGCAATGCCATCTAAATCCCCGACTCCCTCTGCTGGAGAGGCATCAGCCTGACATTGTAATGTGCCACCAGAGCTCGGTGTCAACCCTCATCTTTTCCTGGGCTGCTCTAATAACTTGGAGTCAGACTGTCAGTTCTAAAGCAGCATCCCCACCCCATTCCTGAGACCACCTTGCTACTGAAGACGGTCAAAACCACTCAGCAATGGGAAGCATGGGGTTGGAACACCACGTGTATCCCCCCCGCCCTGCAAAAAAGGAACCTAATAGAAGTAGGAGTTGGTTTACACACATTAAATGGTTAAGCGCTACATAAATATAGTAAACATGGCACTTTATCTTGAAAGCACCCTGAAGTCAGCCTGTGAGCAGGCACCACCAGATTTGGGGCGGGGGGCAGCAAGTCAGCGAGCTGGCGGTGTCAGGGCTGGCGCAGGTGCACATGCTGCAGTCAGTGCATCTCCAGGCAGCGCTGTTCAGCTGGGTGCGGTCCTCTCGCAGGGCCCAGGAGTAAGCAGTTCAGGTTTTGGTGAGACAGCAAAGAGGGTGTTATGTAGTTGCTTGTGTAACTTTAAAATGTAACCTCGTGAGACTCCTGGCCAAGATGGAGGTGTAGGTAGACACACTGCTTCCTCGTTCAACCAAAATAAGGACAACAATTTAGAAACAACATAACCACAATTGACAAAAAATTGAACTGTATGGAAGTCCCACAACCAATGAGTTAAAACAGACACATTCATCCAGACGGTAGGAGGAGTGGGGTGGGGGGAGATGGGTTGCAGCTGACAAACCCTGGACACACAGGACAGCAGTGAGTGGACCTGGGCACGGGGTAGCAACAGGCAGACCCAGTGAGGGGGCGATTGTGAAGCAGGGCACAGTGTGCAAGGCGGCTGGCTGACCAGGAGGGCCCACATTCGCACACAGGTGAAACTGGGGAGTGAGACAAACAGCACAACCCAGGGTCCCAGCGCAGGGAAATAGTCTCAAAACCGACTGAAAACACCTGTGGGGCTTGAGGTGTCGTGAGAGACTCCCAGCCTCAAGGAGAGTTCGTTGGAGACCCACAGGGGTCTAGAATGTACACAAGCCCACCCACACAGGAATCAGCACCAGAAGGGCCCACTTTGCTTGGGGGAAGCAGCAGGAGGGACTGGAATCCAACAGAGAGCGGAGCAAGCACCATTGTTCCCTCTTGGACCCTGCCCCCACACAGCGTCACAACCCAGTAACTGGGTTGCCCCCGCCCTGGTGAATGCCTAAGGCTCTGCCCCTCACTATGTAACAGGTGGGACCAGACCAAAAAAAAAAAGTCCCAAACAGAAGAACAGATCAAAGTTCCAGAACAAATACAACTAAGTGATGAAGAGATAGCCAACTTATCAGATACACAGTTCAAAGCACTGGTGATCAACATGCTCACAGAATTGGTTGGATTTGGTCACAAATTAGAGGAACAAATGGAGGATACGCTAAGTTAAATGAAGGAAAATGTACAGGGAACCAACGGTGATGGGAAGGAAACTGGGACTCAAATCAATGGAGTGGACCAGAAGGAAGAAACAACCAAACAGAAAAGAAGGAAGAAACAAGAATTCAAGAAAATGAGAGGCTTAGGAACCTCCAGGACATCTTTAAATGTCCCAATATCCAAATTATAGGGGTACAGAAGGAGAAGAGGAAGAGCAACAAGTGGAAAACTTATTTGAACAAATAATAAAGGAGAATGTCCCCAATCTGGCAAAAGAAATAGACTTCCAGGAAGTCCAAGAAGCTCAGAGTCCCAAAGAAGGTGGACCCAAGGAGGAACACACCGAGGCACATCATAATTACATTAGCCAAGATTAAAATGGAGAGAAGCCTAGAAGCAGCAGAGATGAGACAGTCACCTACAAAGGAGTTCCCATCAGACTGTCACCTGATTTCTCAAGAGACCTTACAGGCAAGAAGGGGCTGGAAAGAAGTATTCCAAGTCATGAAAGTCAAGGACCTGCATCCAAGATTGCTCTATCCAGCAAAGCTGTCATTTAGAATGGAAGGGAAGATAAAGCGCTTCTCAGATAAGGTCAAGTTAAAGAAGTTCATCATCACCAGGCCCTTATTATATGAAATGTTAAAGGGACTAATCTAAGAAAGATAAAAAATATGACAGTAAAAAGACAGCAAACACAGATATTAACAACCACACCTAAAACAAAAACAAACTAAGCAACCAATAGAACAGGAACAGAAACACAGAAACGGAGATCACATGGAGGGTTAGCAACAGTGGAGTGGGAGGAGAGAGGAGGAAAATGTACAGAGAATAAGTAGCATTGACAGTGGGTAGAAAATAGGGGGAGGGCAAGAATAGTGTGGGAAATGTAGAAGCTAAAGAACTTATTACACATGGACATGAACTAAAGGGAGGGAATGTGGGTGGGAGGGGGTGTGTAGGGTGGAGGGGAATGAAGGGGAAAATGGGATAATTGTGATAGAATAAAATATATTTAAAAAATAAAAAGAAAAAATAACATGATTCTCATGGACAACACTGTACATAAGCAAAGCTAGTATGCTTGAATTGTTTCTCCTGTATCAATCATATTGGAATAAGTTTGCACTTTAAAACAAGTGTCATAGCAGAACTACGGACAGATCGGCTCATAACAGCAAGGCCTGCATCGCTCAGTGGCTCAGAGCAGGGCCTGAGCTGACTCTGCATGACTTTTCCACATTTCCATCTGTTTCATGTCATCTCCATGCTTGTGACCTTGCCATGCCCTGCTTTGGCCAACTTAGAGATTCACAGAGCCATCCCTGACTGCACTTTGTGTCTTTAAAAAACAATTTATAATTGCTTTTTAAAAACCTGAAACACATTCAAGTAATCATCTGATTTTACAACTGAGTGACAACTCATGGTAAAAAGTCTCAAATAAATTAAAGCAAGCTTTGTCATTAACTGAGGGAAAGTTGGGCACACAGTTGAAGTTAAAATTTTATTTATGACCAGAGTAGCATAAAATTTTTTTCATGCTTCGAAAAGAAGACAAAGGTCTGACACAGGTCTCTGGCGTATCTCACTCCCTACACATCCCAGCCTCTTGTTCTTTACGCCTGCGGGGAGCCCACTGCCAGCAGTGGGGAGGGGCGCATTGCTGGACAAGAAATGCCTTGTGAAAAGAGCCTCCGAAACAGCAACCAAGCAGGGCCTTTGCCCTTCACAGAGCAACTCCCTGCACGGGCACTGCAGGCGGCAGCTGTCTTTGCCACCCGCCCAAGGGGGCCCCCGCAAAACGTCTGCAAAACGTCTAGTGTCGGAGTCTCTGGTGCCGCAGTCCCTCTCTTCGCAAGGTCCGCCTACCACGCTCTGTGTGAATCCATTCACGCAGCCGTGGGAGGGGCCGTGGGAGGGGACGTCAGGAGATGTGCGCAGAGAGGCTGCACTTTCCCCAGCCTCGGACAGACATGGGAATGCGGGAATTTATACTCTAGCCAAAAGTTAAAAACCTGGTCTGTGCTCCACTTGTAACTTCTCAGTTACCAGCTGCCAAACAGACATGCACAGCACGGAACTGCACTTTTGAAAAGGTCCTCCCTGTTTCTTTGTGACTTTGCTTCTCGTGGTAGTTATGCCTGTCATTCTTTGGAACTGAGGTTACTAAAATTATGGAATTCCAAAGAAGCCTATTGATCTAGTCACTCTTTTAAAAGTCATACCACTCTCACTGGGAGAGTCAATGCCTTGAATGTTCTTTACTATATAACAATATAACCAACACACCTGAAAAGTTTTTTCTATAATAATAGATGCTTCTGCATAAAAATTATAAAATTTAAGAGTCTAGTTTTTTATTTGCTCTTTGGCAACTACTGTTGCTTGGACAGTCTTTACTCTCTCTCTGTTATTAGAAAAACCCACTGTAACAAAGAGGGGGTGTCAAGTGGGAGCCCAGAATCCCAGGCACCTTTCTTCCTGCCAAATGGGCCCCTGAGGTAGTTGTCCACCAGCCCTCACAAAGGAGACCCGAACTGTGTGCGCTTCACCCCCCAGGCAGTTAAACACACACGGGGGACTGTCACCCAGCCTCCCTGGGCCACACCCCCACAGGGCTCTCTTGGGGAGCATGACGGTTTAGAAGTGAGAGATCCATGTGGAGTTCTCTGAACATTCCTCATCGCTCGGGTATGGCACTGTGGTTACAGAAGGCTGGTTTTCAAGTTGCAGGTTTTATTGGTTTTCAAAATTTCAAGATGCTCCAGCATCATCTGTTTAAACAGAAAGAAAGGAATACCAGAATGTTAAGGTTCAGTTTCAGAAAGTATCTGCCGTAGGATTTCCATTTTGGAAAATGCGAGTTTTCCTCTTGTGCCAAAGACTCAGAACACACCTCCACGATGGGAATAGTAGCCATGGTCCGGAAATGAGTACGTGAGTGGCAAGTACCATCAGGGGACATTATGTTTACAAAGATACGCAGAAATCTCCCCCCATCAACATGGGTGTTCTCTCCCTTCTTGGGGCACTGGGGGCAGGGGGCAGTTTCAGCACATGTAATGGAGCCTGTTCAAGTTCAAAGTCAAATGAAGCTCAGCCCACACAGATGGGAGCCCACCATGGTCCCCTCAGCTCTCCAGCCTGTGGGAGTGGCCGGCAGCACCAAGAAGATGGACTTGGCCTCTCTGACCCACATGCAGAACAGGACAAGCTTTCTGCAAGAAAGACCGAGCGCTCTGTCCGAACAGATAGCTGCTGCATGGGCCCGGGGATGGCGCTGCGCGGCATGCTCACTGCTGCACAGCAGGTCCCCAGGTAGAAAGCCCTGCCACCGGGTCCACGCACTCCCACTCCGAGTCCCCACCGTGGGAGGAAAGCTGCGTGTTTGCAGCAGCGGTGGAAACCACCACCTGGGCCTGCCTTTGCAAACACCTGCTAGCCCTGAAGACACGGGTGGAAAAGAACCACTCACCTGGAGGAAATGACTCAAAAACACAAGTCTTGTCTGTTTTTACTGAATTACAGTCTCTGCCAGCTGAATTCACAATCCATATATTTGCTACAAGACTGAAGCATTTTATGCAAAATGCTATCACAATGGAATTCTCCTAATGACTAGCCACTAAAGTTGTACAAAACACACTAAATTTGTGCAAAATCAAGGTGAGAGCCTGTGGAATCTGCTGCAGTCATAGCTTGGCCGTTTTCCCACAAGGTCCCCAGCACATGCTCCCCTCCACCCACCAAAGGCAGCAAGAGACCACAGCCTCACCCGTCTCCTGCCAACTGTCCTAACTCGGATCACCACTCACTCTGCAAGAAGCCATTTTAACAACTGCTTTGTTTGTTGACTTTCTTTGATTATATGTTATTTGCACTCATTATGAATTTTTTTATCTACAACAGTTTCAACAGTACATGATCCTTGCGTTGCCGAAGGAAATACATATCACGGTACAGCTCACACATATCCACTGAGAAATTAGTTTACATGCTAAATAAGTCACTAGCAGGGCAGGTAAATGCTTCATGGCTCCAAAAATTCTTGGATTACTATATAGGTGTTTAACAGTGTTTTACTGAGGTTTTCTTACAAAGTAGTAAAAAATAAACCCTGGCCCAGGCTGGTGTGGCTTAGTGGATTGAGCGCCAGCCTGAGAGCCAGAGGGTCACAGGTTTGATTCCCGGGTCTAGGGCACATGCATGGGCTGCGGCTGGTTCCCCGGTGGTGGGGGGCGGAGGGTACGTGCAAGGCAACCGCACATCAGTGTTTCTCCCCTTCTCTTTCTCCCTCCCTTCTCTCTGGAAATAAATAAAATTAAAAAATAAATAAACTGTTATCTAAAAACCCTGCATACCAGTGTTTTCAGGAATGAAGGAGAGTTAAACACCTAGAGAAGTCTCTGGTTCATCTAGAGATTTAAAAAGATACTCATCATAAAATGACAGACTATGAGAAACAACAACTCAGAAAACAGGAGCCCCTACGAATTAACAATAACACTGTCAAAATAAAAGTTTAACCCAAAGGCTAGAATGTAATTTTGAGAATCTCAGAAAGATTTTGAAAAAATGAAAGCACAAAATGAAAATTAAAACATTAGAGAAAGAGTAGACAGTGGAACTCAATCTAGGAGACCCCAACTAATGTGAAGAAAGCGGGGAGAGAAGACAGAGCAGTATAATCCAGAAAACCATGGATTATTTCAGAACTGGAGAAATGAGGGGAAAATAGAGGTATATAAAAGAATCCACCTAAACACATATTCACGAAATTTCTAAACACCAAGGAAAAAGATCCTAAAAGCTTCCAGAAAGGGAAGCAACAGGTCGCCTACAAATCCCTAAGAACTGGGCTGGCATCAGACTCTCTTCAACAGGAAACCTGGACATGAGGCTGGAGCCCAAGGGCCCAGAACCCACCCTCCAGCCAGCGGCAGGGTATGGGGACAGCACAGAGGCCGCAGACACAGCAGCCTAGGGCATCCAGCCTGCACAGGTTCCCGAGCAGCTCCCGGCAGAGTGGGCGGAGGCAGGAGAAGGAACACCTGATGGTGGTCCAGGACAGGAAGTGACCAGGGAGACCGCAAGCAGCAGAACAGACCAGAAGGTCAGAAGACATGTTGGGAAATGAGGGGCCCTGTGTCAGACAGTGCATATGTTAAGAAGTATTGTGAAATGTAATTTTTGGACAACAGGGGGAAGAAATCTAGAAACTCCTCAAAAATAACAAGTGCAGGGAACGCCAACATGCAGCAATCAAAAGAGGAATATCATCAGTGGGATGCGCAGAGACACTTGACCTTGATACGAGAACACGTCCTGCCACCGGCACAGGAACGGCCACACTGGGCCCATTAACACAGCACACAGCCAGCCAACTGGGAAAAATATTCTCACTGGGTTTTTTAAAGATTTTATTTATTTTTGAGGGCAAGTGGGGGAGAGAAACATCAACTGGCTGCCTCTCGCATGGCCCCAATTGGGCCTGGCCTACAACCCAGCATGTGCCCTGGCCAGGAATCTAACTGGCGACCTGGTGGCCCTTTGGTGCGCAGGCTAGCACCCAGTCCACTGAGCCACACCAGCCAGGGCATTCCCGTTGTTTTAATAAAGTGAGTCTCAATAAAGTTTGTTCTCCAGCTGGGAGATTCAGCCTGCTGCCAGACGGAGGGCCAATTTTCTCCAGCCCCGCAGTGATGGAGATCAACACGGGTGGCTGAGGGAGGTGAGATAGGAAGGGGAGGGGAGGAGGGTGGACCATCACAGGCCAGCGTCACACTGGGAAGCAAGAATAAGCACATCACAAAGGACAAGGAGTGACCCACTGTAGGAGGCGAGGAGGGGACAGTATAGGGGGGAAACTGCCTTCCTGGAGCCAGCAGAGGTTATCTACTGAAATAAAGAGTTTAAGTCACTCTCCAGTCATAGAGGCAACATAAGCAAATGATTTAAAGTGGTCTTCTGTGGGGACTAAGGTGTAAGTCAGGACAGTGGTCAGCCCTGGGTGGTGGGGAAGTGACTGAAGAGCTGCGGGGGGTTCCCGACAACGTTCTGTGCCTGGAAAGGGGTGTGATTACATCGATGTGCTCACACTGTGACATTTACTGGCTCAACTCACAATCTGTGCACTGTCTCTGTATTGTTTTCAATGACATGTTAACCTAAATGAACAGAAGTGTTTAGAAGCAGGTCCCTCGGCGGGTCTGAATAGCCCGTGTCATGCTTCACTCCAGCGACAAGGACAGTAAACGAGGTTCTGTGGCTGCCACACCCACAAGTTAGGCAAACCTGCAGAAGCTCCCGACACAGAGAAAGAACTCAAAATAGCTGGTACCTGACTGTCGGAGTTGTTTTGAAACTTCAGTTCCGTTCTCTTCTAACTTCCTCTTTGCACAGCCCTGACATGCATTCCCTGAAAGATGAAGACACTCATTAAAAAGCTTCTCATCCAGGCCCTGGATGGGTAGCTCAGTTGGTTAGTTAGAGCATCATCCCAATATGCCAAGGTTGCAGGTTCAATCCCCGGTCAAGGCACATACAAGAAGCAACCAATGAATGCATAAATACATGGAATAACAAATCAATGTTTCTCTCTCTCTAAAAATCAATCAATCAATCATCACTAAATCAAAAGGACCCACCCTCCACAGACCAGTGTACGAGCCTGGTTTATTCCAGATAACGTCTATCGAGTTAACGCTCTTTCAGAAGAAGAGGAGGGTGCTGGGGGTCATGCTGACATGAGCACACAACTACAACGAGTGTGTCCTTTCACACGGAAGCAGGCAGATGCAGAGAGCTGAGGACAAATGTCGTCATCCCTGAACTGATGCCCACCGCACTCACAAATTTCATATCTGGGTCGCTGAGCCCTGCAGGGGCCCCGCTCCACAGCCAAGCCCCTCCTGACCAACAGACGCAGCAGCGTGGGGAAGGCCATTGTCAAGTTCACCCAAAGAGGATGCTGGTAGCCACCGAGCTTGGCCATACCTTGTTAACTCAGAAGCAGGCAGAGTTGAGCCCAGCAGAGAAAGCAATTATACTTCAAACACGTACTAAATAGAAAACTGTATGTGAAAGCTTCAGAGCCTTTGCAATCAGAATTTCAGAAAGGGGTGGGTCCCTGTCGCCACGTCTTAGGCCAGACGCTCTCACAAAACAGAATCTTGTCCTGATTCCCCTGAACTCTCGACTGTGAGACAGGAATTACTCTCAGGCCCGTGTTCGACGAAACTGTGCTTCCTTGCAGAAGGGAGGCACTTTATCCACCTCCCTGCGGCAGGGACCGTCCTGCAGGCACTGCTGTGCCTCATCTGGTGCAGCTGTGTTAACACAGGCTAAATATTCACTTTTTTAATATATTTTTATTAATTTTGAGAGAGAGAGGAAGGGAGAGAGAGCACTGACGTAAGGGAGCAATGCCGATCATTTGCGCCCCAACCAGGGATTGAACCTGCAACCTAGGCACGTTCCTTGACCGGAAACCGAACCTCCAACCTTTTGGTGGACAGGACGACACCCCAACCGAGCCACCTGGCCAGGGCACAGGCTAAGTATTTAACTTGCAGACATTTTTATGATTTTACAAATAGCGGCAGGAAGGCGACAGAATGTGCAGGCAAAAGCCAGGCCGACAGAATTCAGGATGTGCCTTACCCAACAACGTGGTGCTGTCCACTCGGTCAGCATCTGGGGGGAAAGGAAAACAGTCAGCAGACCGAGCCCGCGCATGCCCCAGTGGCTGGCGGGGAAGGGGCGGTGAGGCCGCTGCCCGGCCTGGACACAGCCCTGGCACGCGGTGGGGCTGTGGGCTGGTTACTGCCCTCTTCCCCCCAACTTCCCAGGGGCCAGGTGTGAAGCACCTGAGGTGGCCTGGCACACGGGGAGCTTTGCACAGCACCAGCTGTCACTTATTTCTGTCACCACCAGCACGCCACCTTCTCCAGCCAGGAAAGGTACCTCGTGAATGTAGGTACACGTCCCTAAGGACATGCAGATTCACAGGTCTGGAAAAGGGGTGTCAAGGGGGACAGAAAGGCACTGGGCTCACGTGGGTCCTGGTGCCCCAGATGCCTGTGCATGAGAGGTGTCAGTTAGGGGCAGAGGTGACAAGAACACTGTCCCTCTCCAGAGCTATCACATAGGCCTGTTCTGAGACACCCTGAACAGGACCGCGCCTCCCACTCAGTCCAGGGCCCCATCCCAGCTTCGAATATCCTGGCACCAACCGGGCAAGTCATTCACCTCTGGGCTCGTCTCGCTGTCTGTTACTCAGCCCGTGGCCGCAGGGGGTGCTGTGACTGAACGTGAAATTAGGTCGCAAGTGTAAAATTCATAGGCGTGTGACGGCGCAGCTCCCTTCTCTTAGCAAGAAGCCGACTGCTGCCCTTGTCACACTGTCACTAACGGGAACACCACTTACATGGGCCCACCTCACTGATTATTTACGGAAAGGACTTATGGGAAAACTTAGGTGCTGGGTCATCCATGCACCTGTCACCCAGGATCTTAGTGTCCCCAGTCTTCACGGTCATGGCTGGTCAGGTCCAGCTGTCCATCTGTCTCCGTGCTGAATCCAATGCCCTGCGTGTGTGAGCTTCCTGTTACCATCAAACGACAGTCAGCATGGGCTTCTCCAAGTTCGCCGTCATCCACGACTTACAGCGCCAACTCAAAGCTGTCAGCCACCCGCACGCCGAGCCAGCCGATCTAAGAGCGACTCAGTGATCCCGGTCTCTCCTGACAGGTGAGCAACCCCAGACAGAGGGCCCGGGAGAGTCGCTCTGAGGGTGGGCTGCACTCGGCTGAGCACAGAGAAGGTGTGAAACAAAAGAAGTGTCCCTGCAGCCTGGGACAGGATACAGGCGGGAAACACCTGTGGGACTCGGGCTTTGTCCCAGCCGGCTCGCCCGCAGCATGAGCGGCGCCTGGCGCAGCCCACGCGCAGCTCCGTGTGGGCACCGCCTCGGCTCACAGGCCCTGCCGTCCCAGCAGCCCTCCAGTTTGAAAGTGCACAGAGGCATTGCTGGAAAGCCACTGAGGGACCAGCAGACACCACAGTTAAGCACGCTGAGCCCTCACTTTTACTTCATGGTATGTGAGTTGTATGTCAAAAAAGTGGGGGGCACCAGAAGTCCCCTCCAGGCCCCGCACACGGCGCAGCGAGCAGCCCATACCTGGACTCCGCTGCCTGCAGATCTGCGAGGCCAGGTCCTGCACGTAGCCCGGGAAGTGCTCGAAGCTGGTGCCGAAGGACACGACCTTGACGCCGTGCAGCAGCATGTCAGCCTGGTGCTTGAAGAACTGGTCCTCGCCCTCCTTGAGCACCACCATGTAGTGCTCCAGGTCCACCTTGTTCGGCACCGAGTACAGGAAGAGCGCTTGGAATATCTGGTCCCGCAGGGTCTCCCCGCAGCCCATGAACAGGAAGGACTTGGTGCGGTACAAGCTCTGGAGCACCTCCTGAGAGACCAACCAAGAAATTGGCTGCTCATCTGCTAGACAGCAGATCCAGCAGACCCGTGAGCCCCAAGACTGTGCTTCCGAGACATTGTCGCCCCCCATGGCCTCTCCCAGAGCTGCGCTGAACAACAGTCAGAGAGGCAGCGCCGCCTCCTCTCCGGCTGGGACACCTGGCCAGGCCCAAGTCAGCGTCCAGGGCACGTGAACCCAAGGTGGGGACGGCCAACGGCCTTCCCTGCCCACCAGGCCTGGGCTGAGCATGCTCACTCCGACCTGCCACATACGATTCTAAAACACACAGTGAAGGACACTAAACGTGTCGGTTCACAACTGCCCGGGCCACGCCCCAAACCAACTGTCTCAATGGATCACAGGTAGGAACCTTTGGGGAGTGGGGACTGGTGTCAGGAGAATAGTGTTTGGGGAGTGAGGACAGCACACCTCAGGTCCAGTGACAGTGACCCAGGGGAGTGGGCACAGGTAGGGTCACTCAGGCCGGCAGTGGAGACCCACCAATTCGGACACCCCACGTCTCAGAGGGTATCAGCTCATGTGTCTCTTGAGCCAGGACATGTCACTGAAGCACCAAGGAGCCTCAGCCACCCATCCACATGCTATACCTGGCCACGTCCCACGGGTGGCCCAGGGCCAGTACCAAGGGGCCAGCCAGCCCTGGGCTCACAGGAACTCGGCGAAGAGCCTGTGGGTTCTTAGCACTGTAACAAAGGAGTTCATAAAAAATGGGGAAGCTGGTTTCTACTTTGTTTCTGGTATCGAGAAAACCTCCCAGAGAGTAGCATTTAAAACTAGGTTCTCAAAGCTAGAGAGAGTGCTAAGGAGAGAAAGGAGAGAACTGCAGACAGCGGGACTTGTGAATGAACAGAGATGACAAGAAGGGAGGGGTGGCCAGTGAACGGCATCGCAGGCCCTGGGGGCCTGCTCGTCATTCTGGAGAAACACAGCTATCCCTGGGCAGCTGAGTCACAGATGGCTGGTGGCAAGGTGAATCGGACGGGACCGAGGCTGCGAATGACACAAGCACACCTGGCAGCTGTGTGAGCTCCAAGGGCAGCAACGCCTGGAGGCTGGGGAACCACTCAGACCACTGCCCCAGAGTCCCCAGGGGCACAAGCAATGCCATACCATCACTTCCGGGTCTTGAGTGACATCCTTATATCCTGAGGGGTCCAGCACCATCCCACAGGGGTCTGTGTACAAGCCGTGGATGTGGAGGACTCCATATTTCATGTGGCCTCTTGCCCACTGAAGGACCTGTCAAAAATCGAGCCCAGAAAAAAGAACCATGTTATTGTTGAAAACAGATAGGAGAGGGAAATGTCTATATTGGATGCATGGTTTTCAGAGCTACCTTGGAAAAAGCGAGAGAGAAGTTTGCATTAATAATCACACCTTTGAGCCCTGGCTGGTGTAGCTCAGTGGATTGAGCGCGGGCCTGTGAACCCAGAGATCGCGGTTCGATTCCCAGTCAGGGCACATGCCTGGGCTGCAGACCAGTTCCCAGCAGGGAACGCACAAGAGGCAACCATACATTGGTATTTGTCTCCCTTTCTCCTTCCCTTCCCCTCTAAAGATAAATAAAGTAAAAAAAAAAAAAAAAAAATCTTTAAAAAAAAGTCAACAAATTTAGAACATTTAAAAATAATAATAATAATAATAATCACACCTTTGAAATCTAAGAGTGACTCAGCTGCCAGCACTACTTACTCCTGTCATGTCCCATCAGAAAGAACCGTGAGACAGAGACGGGAATGCAGAAAACCCCTGAACACCTGGCACCCCAGCGAGCCGGTAAGACTGATTGCTCCAGAGGGGCCGCGAGGACTTCCACGTCTGACTCACCTGCTGTATTTCAGTTATTGCTATGCACGCAGCATTTACACCCGGAAAAAAATTAATTGCCCTACTCTGATTTCCACTCAAGACCCAGAACAAAGGTCCTTAAAAAGACACATGGGGGATGCCCCTTTCCACACAGGGGCTTTTGCCTCAGCAGGCAGTGCTGATGTACAGGCAGACAGACACCAACAGCTCCAACACAGAACGAGCAGCCAAGCAGCTAGAGCTCTGCCACACGCCATTTGTATTTATTTCCAGAGACACCATCTGCGACAGCAAGGAAGCCTCCCAGGTGGGCTGGGTCGCTCGGGCACGTGGGCAGGTGTCCTGTTCAGAGGTGCAGCTGCACCAAGGGGCCTGCTCAGCAGCCCCAGCACCACCTTGCCAAGACAGCCTGTACCCAGGGCGTGTACCCGCAGCCACCTAGCTAGCACACATTCTTGGCCAAGCTCTGAGAAAGGGGGCCGAAGGGGAGCTCTTGGGTGCGGCCGAGCCCTCCGCCCCCCTGGGGCCCGGGTGAGCCGCGCTCACGCTTGCTGCCAGCACGTAGAGCCGGGCTGAGGCCTGCCCTCAGGAAGTGAGCCGGACAGCCCAGCAGTGGTGTCCGTGAGCAGTGACAATACGCAATCTGTAAGCACACACACAAAACACGCAGAGACACAATGAAAGAATATAGTCACTAAAATAAAACTGCGTTCAACCTCACTAGTAAGGAAAATAAAAATGTAAAATGTTCACCTATCCTCCAGTGAAGTGCATTTTGTTTTATCTTTTAGTGACACCACATGTGGACAAGATGCAGGAAGTGGGCCCAGGTGGACCCCCAGACACACTGTGGGTTCGGTTCCAGACCATCACACCAAAGCAAGTCTCATCCTTCTGCTCGTGAGGGTCTTGCCTTCAACTGGTAAAAAATGCAAACCTGTGAAGCGCAAGGAAAGTGAGGTCTGCCTGCGCGCTGCACCCAGCTGGTGGGACCATGAACCTTTCTGGAAAACAACTGGTAATTCATATCATCCGTCTTTAAAAGTCATACCCTTTGACCCTAAACCTCTTCTAGGAATTTGTGCTAAAAGAATAAACAAAGTGGCACAGAAGTGTGAGGATTTCAATGCCGCATTACCTGTTTATAAGAACGAAGGTTCACTAACAGTAAGAGAGGGCTCCCTGTGAGGACTACGATGCGTGAATGCAGACAAGACGGCCCTGCAAATCAGCAGGACAACATGAAAGACAACAGCAGGCAGCACGAAGTGTCCTGGCAAGTGAGAGCGTTACCCCTCCACCGGAGCTGCCCGCGGGAGGGGCTGGCACAAGGTCAAGACCAAATTAGGGCCATGTTTCACTGTGGAGAGGAGCGTGGAGAGCTGATGGCACCTTCGCTATGACTGACCACACCCCCCCCCCCCCCCCCCCCCCCCCCCCCCGCCACTGCAGAGACGAACACCTGTTCCACACCCATGGCGCTGCCAACGCCGGCGCCTTTCCCTACCACCTGCCCCCGGCCCGTGGGCCCCTCAGCCTGTACCTTGGTCTTGTCCTTCAAATCCAAGGACTCCATGGGCTTGTTCTGCTGCTGCCCAAAGACCTCCAGCAGGTTGTCGTAGTTGGTGGTCAGCACCATGGCGCCTCTCTCCATCAGGCTGAGGACGGACTGCAGCACCAGTGGGTTCTGGATGTGCCGCTCCAGGCCGTCGAAGACCTCCATCAGGCAGTCCTGGAAGAAGTTGGGCTTGGTGTCGCCTGTCCGCTGCGGGAAGGTGGACTGGGAGTTAGCAAAGTTGTCATCTCTCAGCCACATGAGCACCCACCCAGGTGACGCTCTAGGTGCTGGGGATGAGGGCGGGAGGCGGGGTGCCGGCTGCCCTCGTAGTAGACTAAGCTCTAGAGGAGGGAGACATGAGCGATGCGTCAAGTGCTAAATGCTCTGGGGAAAGTGAAGGAGGGAAAGGGGGACAGGTAGGCTGGGGCACGGGCGGCTGGGGCACAGGCATTGGGGAGGGGCCTCTGCGGAGAAAATGCCCTGCAGGGGCAAGAACAGGCGCCAGGGCACTGCGTGAGCAGCACAGGTGGGAGCACAGGTGAGCAGGGCGCCCTTGCGCTGCAGAGTGAGGGACTGTGTCAGCAGGTGAGGTCAGAGAGGCGCCCCAGAACCACGTGATGCGGGGCCGTGAAGACCAAGGGAGGGACTTTCCCTCTGAGAGCAGCAAACTACTGGTTTGCCCTTCTTTTGGGATCTAGGAAATGGTGTGTCTTTACGGCATCTTAAATTAGTGGCACACAGTGTGGCACACGCCGCTGAGACAGTCCACAGGATGAGGTGTGCCTCAGGGTGGTGTGCCAAGGGTCACTGGTGGCCTCAGTGATCTGCTTCAGCGGCTGGAGCCACGATGGGGCAGACCCATGAGGAGGAGGAAGCACGGAGAGCCCTTCTGAAGCACTGTGCCGTGAGGGGTCGGGGGAGCCGGCACGGCAGCTGGGAGGACGCATTCCCCATGACGCCGCCCCTCGCCCAGCCACCTGCACCACGACAGGCAAGGCAGCAGACCCTACATCCACGCGGAACGCCTGGGCCCACCCTGCCTCACCATCGCCACCTGCCTGAACGTCTGAATCCACCCCTCCGTCCCTGCTGATGTCAGCTGTCACAGACTCCCAGACTATTGCTGGTGCCATGGCTCTGGGCACTCCCTTTCCTGACACCCTCCCCAATCCTGAAAACCCTTCCAATCCTCCCAGTGGGTGTCATGGGTAAGCCCCCATATCCCCAACCTCACCTCCGTCCCCAACAGAAAACTGCCCCCCAGGCCTCCAGACCAGCACAGGGGTGGGGTAGCCCTGATTACTGTTGAGGCTGTCTGGCTGTCCTTCCGTCGCAGTCTGTGCTGGCCTCAGGTCCACTTAGGGGACGCTTCCTGCACCATAGCCTCCACATACCTCCATCCCTCTCCTCCTATAAGCTGGTCCCAGCTTGGCCATCGTACCACGGCCACACCCAGGACCTCACCATCATCAGGAGCCTCTCCAGAACTGCCAGTCCAGCCTCTGTCTCCCATCCACCCAACTTGAGCACCTGCAGGCTCCTGGATGATGTCCACACCATGGAGACCTGCAGGCGGCGGACCACTATGGCTGACCTTGTCGCTCATGCCCTTGCTGGCCAGCCGTCTCCTGTGAGCGGCTTAGAAGATGTTACCACGGCGCTGACCCCCTCAGGCTGGTAAGCTTTTGGCCTCCCCAGTCTCCCGAACTTTGCTGGAATTCATCCCCACCACAGCCTGACCCCGAGAACCCAGTTCCCTACAGACTGACTCCTCACCTGCTCCTGACCTGCTGAACACAGGTGGGGAAAACACAACCCTTCTAACTAGCTGCGCTTTACCTCTTTCTATGGAAGTTTTCAAAACTATGCAAAAGGAAGAGCAGAATAAAGCTCCAAATACGCATCTCCTGGATTAACCAAGCAGCAACCTACCTGGCCTCTCTCCAAAGCAATGCCCTCCTCTGCATGGCCCTGGGTCTGCCCGGCAGCCCTGTGACACTTCCCTGTCTCCTGACACCTCCCCACTCTCCCAGGACGGGGCCCAGCACTCCATCCACAGAGGACCGGAGAGGAACCGTTCTTGGCTTTATGGGCCGGCCTCCACTGCCACCACCCCACTCTGCGCCACAGCATGAAAACCATGGGCACAGCTGTGCCCCACGGAGCTTTGTGCACAGAACAGGCCGCAGGCAGGTGGGGCCCACCTGACAGCGATGCTAGCTGCCCCTCATCAATCGAACACCCGGTTCAGCTGTCACCCAGCTGGAAACACTTCCAAGGCTCTGGCACAGCTGGGTATGACCACGTGAGGCGCTGGCCAACATGGTGAAAACAGAAATGGCCTGCGTGACTTCCACAGCAGGCCCTTCCCACCCACTGGAGTCAGTCCCTGCAGGCGTGGGGCCCTAGCCTGGAGCACAGGCTGCGAGGTAAGGCTGGCACAGTGAGCAGACAGCAGCACATTCCCTGCACAGTCGGGCCACCACTCTCCCAGGGCCGTGGATCTCTCTGCACAGCGGCCTAGACTCGCCTCGCCCCTCCTGGCTCCTTTTCTGCACTCGCTCCTGTGCCAGCCCTCCAACGCCTGCTCCCCACCCCGCTCCTCTGGTGAGGCTATGCTGCTCCAGCGAAGACAGGCATGGCAAGAAGAAAGCAGGCCTGCACCCACCACAGGGTCTGGGGTCCTGCACCTGCCCTGGCGCTGCGGCTCCCTCATGCAATGACGGCCTGGCTGTGCATCTGGGTAGGACCGACCGACCCCACTCCGCACAGCCCCCCATCTCAACGGCCTTGCTGGGCGCTGGTACCTTGCAGCACCAAGTGCTTCTCCCCCCCCCCCATTAGGTGCTTCCACTAGCAGACAAAGAAGCTACAACTTCTCCCATCTCCTAGGGCTTCTAGGAAGCACCTGTCATCTGAAGATACGTAGCCGGCCGGCCTGGACCCGAAGCTCACCTTCCAGACACCCCCGGCACTAAGCAGTAGGCAACCCTAAGCTCTACCCACAAAGCAGCCCAGACGCATCCCTGACACAGCCTTGCACAGCCCAGCTCCAAGGAACAGGGGCAGTTATCGGAGAGGCCCACACCCAGCCCCGAGGCCTAAGGAGAGGGCAGTCTGACCGACTTAGAGGTTCCGGGCTCCTCAGCTGACTCTGCCAAGAAAAGACAAATGTAGGCTTGTCGGAAAGGAAATGCCAGCATGCAGGCTCACCAGCCTGGCCCAGAACCAGTCACCCCTGTGACCCAGAAGTGCTTGTCTGCGAAGGACTCACAGGTGACATCTTCCGGATCAGATCATGGGCCACAACCAGCAGGTCCCGGTCCTTCACCACTTTCCTGCGGAAGCGAGCCACATCCCCGGGGTGCAGCACCTCCAGCTGCTCCGCAGCCTCCAGGACAGCCTCCAGGCAACTTCTCCAGGAGCGGAGGGCGGGGATGCCCGGGGCCACTGCCGCACTGACGCCTGTCCCCATCACCAGGAGCAGTTCCTGCGGCTGTTTCTGGATGAGGCTTTTTAAAAACTTTCTGCTTAAAAACAAAGGAGGGAGAGAGTGAAAGTCAACATAGAAATCTCGCCACCAGGAAGAAAGGCAATGCCGTCAGGAAGGCCTGTTTGCCGCATCCGGTCGGGTGCGGCCTGACCCGGAAACACGAATGCTTGCTCCACACCTCACTCGAACAGGAAGCATCGTTCTTTTCCCTGTGTTTCACCTGGTCTAGCCTCACTCCACAAAGGATCTGGGAATACCTGCGTCTTATCCATCTGGAGTTCCCCCCACCCTGCCAGGCATTAAGCACACGTGTAAATGATGTTTATCACTGAACAAAAAGCTCAGCCATTTTAATGCTTTGAAGCTGCAAAGAGCTTGTAAACAACTGTGATGACAAAATGATCCCTGCCTCCTGTGACAGATAAAAGTCCTGGCAAAAGGCTGGTTTTCTGCCACTTACCAACCACAGCCCATTCCAGGAAAAGGGCCTCCTGCTCCACACCACTCTATGGCCAGAGGACCCGGCAAAGCCCAGCACCCTGGCCTGCATGGGACCTTCGATCCCCTGTTGCTTGGTGAGACCAGGCTACAGTCCCTTCCCTGGGCAAGACAACTGGCTTCCGGAATGTTTCTGATGCTGCAGCAAAGGTGATCACACAGCCCGAGACCCCGTCCTGACCGGCACTCTCCCCTCTTTCACCTTGTAGGTGCCGACCAGCAGAAGGAGACTTGTGATGTTACAAACTGCACGTAGGCCGAGCGCGCTTATTTACCTTGATTTTTGTTCACTTCTATTTGTCATCTTTTCCAGTGAATCCATCTGTGAACCTAATGAGAAAAGTCAGTCAGAAGTGACTTCTATTTCCCAGGTAAAAGTTCTTTTGTCAGTCCCCTGGAAGAGAGTTGAGGCTGGAATTAAAATCAAAGGTCCGGGATGTCCCTTAAACTGGGACACCTGGAAAACATCAGTACAAAAACCAGACACCATGTCTCCTAACACCGGGGCCCTGCCAGGCCAGGAGAAGGCCTGGACCCAGACTCCATCCTCTGCACAGGGCAGGAAACCAGGGGAACCCAGGCACGGAGTCCAGGCGTGCTCTCACGCTGCCCCTTTCCGACCCTGCTCTGGAAGAGTGTCCAACTGGTGCGAACACAAACCCCTGCCCCCGGGGGGAGAAGCAGCAGATGCACAGCACAGCGGAGGCAGAACCGTTCCTCAGGGAGGTACGCGTGCTCCCTGGGGTGCTGACCACTGCTGCCAGGAGGCTGGCGACTCTTCTCGGCGAGTCTTCCCAGGTGCCAGGCCTCCCCGCAGCCAGAGTGAAATCCAGCCCGAAGAAACCATCAAAGTCAAAGGTCAGCTCTTCACTCACACAAAACAAGCACTGAACCCAGCTTGGTCTCTACGGTCCAACCACCTCCGCACCCTTCCACGTTCCCAGAATGGCACTTCCCTCCTAACGCCAGAACTACTGACCGGAAACAGGAAAATGTACAGGAAAAATATAGTCTAAAACAATCATAACCCTACCTCCAACGAGCAACAGCTGTTACTCATCTATGTATTTCCCTCCACATTTTACTTTAAATTTTTCCATCACTGGAGAGCGGAGTTCACATCCCACTTTCCCCACCAGTTAGAATACAAGCATCTCCCGCGTGTCAGGAAAACCATGTGGAAATGCGAGTGTGATGGCTCCTTCCCCGAACCCCGTCTCACCAGAATGCCATCACTCACTCCACCTGTGCCCCCCGCGCAGGATGTGACCACATGACAACCATCTCGGGGCCAGAATTTTTGTATCTTTTGAAATCATTTACTCAGGAGAGGCTTCCGAGAAGCCAAATTGCTGGGTCAGAGAAGATGAGGGTTGTAGCGCATTTCGGCACACGTGGCCAGCTGACCAGGTAAGCACCTGCTTTGCCGTATCCAATCTGCACTGTTGAAAACTGCCTTTTCTCAGACGTGTAATCTTTTTTTGCCTCAATTAGAATCAGGTCACCTAAAATAATTTTCCAGGACAAGAAAATACGGCTTAATCAGCATCTAAGCGTCATTACATTTCACAGCAAACGGGATCCTAAGAATGTCCCCCAAAACATTTACACTTTGTACACTAGACACCACCCCCGGGGAAAGGGCTCGGCGCTTCCATCGCAGCCCAGAGGTGTCTGTAACCTCCTCCCTGGGTGTGAAGAAACCACAGTTCCCAGGCGATGGAAACGCAGCTCACAGATGCTACCTGCCCAGGGGACAGCCACGTCAGGGCTGGTGCTGTGCCCTCACCCACCCTACTTCCCTCTGGGGAGTGACCGTCGCAGCCGTCCAAGGTCAGATAATTCCGCTATGGCTGTTGTTTTAACCTCCTCGGTGTTTTCTAAGGAAAACAGCTCTGTGGTTTTCCATGGGATAAGCAGCCCTGGCATAGTCTTGAGCTCCGCCAACTAATCTGACTCTTCACCAACCCTGTTTAACAAGTGTGAAATAGGGACTCTCCGCTGACCGACCCAGTGTCCACGGCAGGGACTGTGAACGGTGCTCTGGGGGCTCGAACTGCCAAGGCCAAGAGCTCAGGCTGTGCCCTGCCGCTGAGTCTGCCCCTGCACACACTTCCATTCTTAACCTCCTATGCAGGACAGGACTCAAAGAACCACTCCTACTCAAACTTCCTCTTTTTTTTTTTTTTAATTATTTATTTATTTATTTACAGAGTGGGGAAGGGACAGAGAAAGAGAGGGAAAGAAACATCAGTGTGTGGTTGCTTCTCACACGCTCCCCACTGGGGACCTGGCCCGCAACCCAGGCATGTGCCCTGACTGGGAATTGAACCTTTGGTTAGCAGACCGGCGCTCAGTCTGCTGAGCCACACCAGCCAGGCCCTCTTTTTTTAATTACATGGTAGGGGTGACTCTGGCTGACGACACTGCACATGCACACTTCCGGTGCACAACTCTGTGTGCACCACCTGTCACTCCACAGTGTGCTCAGTTTGAAGCGTTAATGTGAGGTGCCTGTCCGTACACTGACCCAACCTCCCTCATCTCTGGCCCCCAAATAATTCACATCGCTTTGAAGGAGTCACCCTTTCCACCCATGGGAAGCGGCCTTTTATCTCAGCCTTCTCTACGCAACTATGTTTCAGAATCCTTTCTAAACAGCCATTGGTCAACCGAAGACTGAATAACTGCCCAAAATTGTTTCCGTGGTACAGAACTTGAAAAACCCAGCTCCAGTTCTTCCATTATTGTGTAACTACTTTTGATTCTCCGTATATGCGCGGTTATAGTGACCAGTTGAAAAACTAATGTTGCATTCACACATCTGCAAAAAAGTATGAACAATTCCAACTGCACCGGCTGGACTTAACTCCACACTAAGGAATTTCAAGGGTTCCCAAAAGACAAGTCATCACCCTAACCACCAAGCACTCCTGGTGTGCGGGTGAGTGCAAACTTCCGTGCCGCTCGGTGCGGCTCCAGCGCTCAAACCCCTCACTGGGCCTGCACCTGCTGAGGGTGTGGAGCTGGCGCCTGCACGCTTCAGTCACACCAGCTCCACCCTCAACAGGCAGACGGGCCTCAACTTTAACTCTGCCCTGCCCTGAAGGGTCCAAGTAGAAGTGGGAAGCACCCAATTAGCTTAGCATTCAACACAGTGACTCAGGAACAGCGAGCTTGCACAGCTGCCAGTACAGAGACATCCCAGTCCCCCTTGGTGCGCATGGTCAAAGACAACACCTCATTTCCCGCCTCCTGTCCCCTCAGCAGCGCAACCATCAGGCCACATCCCACAAGCACCTAGAAAGCACCCCAAATCTCCCCTTGTTTTTAAACCATGGGCCACGCAGGAAATATCCAAAGCAATGCACACTGGACCCCAGAAGGTTCAAAAGGACAGCAAGTGGGGTTCTGCTCCCACCCCCAACACCACTCTTCTTCGGGGCAATCCGACCCCAGAGGACAGTAACAAAAGCCTCCAAGAGCTTTAGGAAGCTGCATCTTCTGGTTTCCCTGGTGACGAAGTCGTCAGCCCCTGAACCAAGCCTTCACAGCAACCCATTTTTTCAGGGCCCTATCAGCGTTTTCTGAAAGCAAAATCAGGCCCAACGCAGGTTTGTGAAAGCACTTCCTGTCCTTGTTATCGAAAGCCTGAAAAGAAGTCTTAACAAGATGTTTTCCACTTAAAATGTGAGACTCCGAGTGTTTTACACACTAGCTCCAGAGCAGCCAGAGACTGCCTTATTCTCTGAACCCCCAGCTTCTGGCACTAAATAAACGCTCATCAAACTGAGGCCTGATGCAAAAGAGAATGAACTTCAAGCACCAAGCTTGTCACCTGGAGCTGACCAAACGAACCCCCTCCCTCCCAAACCTCACCGTGCCAGGCAGTGCGTGACCGCCCCCACCCAGCCCTGGGTCTCTAGTAACTCCGCCCTGGCCCAGCCCCACACCCACCGGCTCTGGGCTTGCTCGTGTGACTTCTTTGGCCAATGAAATATCAATAAGCAAGCAAGAATTCAATAAGCACTTTTTGACACTGGAGCCTGCCCTCTCTCGAAACCGTGTCTTGAAAAGCCCCATCTAGCCTCCCCGGGAGGGTGAACAGCCACAGCGACAAGCCAAGGCACCCACGCGGACAACCCAGTGCCACCCACCCAACCTGTGACAGGCTACCTGGGGCTATCCAGTGCCAGTCAAGCAGCCAGACAGCCACAGTGGCACGAGCGGCCGCAGCAAGGCCAGCCAGAGACCTGCTGAACCTGGCCAAGGCCCGGACCCACAGAACTGACGGGTGTTTGAAACACTGACGACCACCGCCATCTACACAGGCACAAGGGTGAGGACGAACATGCCAGGAGACAAAAAGGAAAATGAACCAGTGAGCGAACGAGTTCACGAAGGTTTGAGGAGGTGGAGGGAAAAAACGTCAAGAGCAGTAATTATTGCCCTGGCCGGGTGCCTCGGCTAGCTGGAGTGTCCCCCTAACCCAAAAAGCTGTGGGTTCGATTCCCAGTCAGGGCATATGCCCAGGCTGTGGGTTTAGTTCCCAGGTCCAGGTGCGTATCTAAGGCAACAGATCGATGTTTCTCTTTCATGTCAATGTTTCTCTCCCTGTTTCTCCCTCCCTTCTCCTCTAAAAGTAAATAGACAAATATCATTTTTTAAAAAAGAACAGTAATTATTAAATTAGGGTAGCAAACCCTAGAACTATTTTCATTACAAACCACACCTCCACTTTACCCACAGAAACCAAGAAGTTTCAAGTCTGTGGGATCCTCAAAAGTATCCTTAGGAAAGCCTCTTCCTTCCTTTCTGTAACTAAACGACCGTGCAGGTTCTCATGCCAGCGCAGGGAGACCCCGCCTGAGCACAGCAAAGAGGCGGCACAAGCACAGGCAAGTCCATGCCTCCTGCACAGCAGGGAAGGGACATCACAGAGTCATTGACGTTTAAAATGGCGGCTTGTCACTCCCCTGCGGTCAGCCCACAGAATGATGGAATAAGATGCCCCAGACCAGTCACACACTGGTGACCGAAAAGCCCAGGGCCGCGCAGCAGGCTGCCATTATCAGTGTTCCTAGGACCACTCTGCTCCTGGCCCAGAAGTAACCCATGGAAGAAATGATGTGTCAGTGTGCTGCTCACAGGAGACCCAGGACTTGCAAAGGCCAGTTTCAGGTGTAATCCACGCAACTAACCAGCGTGGCTCCTAAGGACAGGAGCATCCTTCTCGGAGGCCCAAACTACCCACTGTGCTCTGGGGCCAGGCCCCGCCCAGCACCCCGACACCAAGGCACCCAGGTCCTGCACAACAGCGCCCCCATCACTCTGGGTGGAGCCCCACAAATGGCCCTTTCCATGGCCATCTGGTTCCCGTGGACATGGGGAGGGGTCGCAAAGCAGAAATCACTGGGCAACAAGAGTAACTTCCCCAGTGCGTCTGACAAGCACATGCCCAGCCCCCAGCGAACCCCCTGTGGCCTAACGTGCTTCCTCAGAGTCTGGTTAGGATGACTAGATTCGCCCCAGCTGGAAACACAGTGCCAATGGACAAAGAGTGAGCGTCCAGAACTGCAAGAGACAGCAACCCCTCCACCCGCGGCAGCACGGGCCCCAGGGCAGGGAAAACACAGCGCCTGGAGTGAAGGGGACACCGCTTCCTCTTTGGGAGACCTCCTGGGCCTCAGTTTGCAAACCTGCCCCCTGGTAGGGCCGCCCCATGCCCATCACTGCATGGCTGCATGGACTGTGGTGCGCGGAACGCACAACGAAAGGTTCACCTGTCACTAGGAACCACGTCAGCCGCCAGCTCATCTCCCTCAGCCACAGCCGGCTGCCAAGGCAACCCTTCCGAGGCAGCCAGCAGAACCACGTACTAATTTTACCACAAGGCTGGCAAACCCTGACCTGGGCCGTTACTGCTGAGGGGTCTTTGGAATGAATTGCTTTCTTTAATTACAGAAAACACAAGACCCAAACACACACTACTTCAGTCCAAATGGATTACGACAGGGAAAATGCTTATTTTGTAGTAATCAAAATGTGCTCATTTGCTGCTTGAAACCAGGGCCTCCAAACAGAGTTGCTCGGGCATAAACCAAGAAAATAACAAAACCTACCATGAATAAAAAATGTAAAGGTCACAGTTTAGTTCAAATACGTTAATTACTAACACTTTCGGTGCCCTGATTAGATCCAGGGGAAAGCCCTCAGCACTGCATGTGTCATCTCGTCCAACCCTCCCAATGGCCTGTGAAGCGGCCACTGTGACGCCCCCCCCCACGGACCCGGCCAAGGCTGACACCCACCCTGTCTAGGAGGCCAAGGTGCTAGACGTGGTCTCTCCCATCAGTGTAGCTCGGAATGGCAGACACACACATGTGACATTTCATGAGGAGCCCTGCCAACCGCTGAATCGTTAGCTGCTTTACAGTTTGTCTATCAGCTGTGACATGCCACATAATTCAAATACATGTGTCCCTTAACGCTCAGCCAGTGATGGTGGATGCACCAGCACGGAGGCCACAGGCCAATGGGAGGCCATTTCCCCAGGCCGAGGCGCACACACAGGAGATGCTCCAGAAAAAACATGGCCAGCTCAACCTGAAACCTAACCTGAGACGAGGCACCCTGGAGCTGGAGGGTCTGAAGGGGGGGGGGGCAGAGGCTAACTGAGGCTCTGAGAGGTATGACTCGGTCAGGGTCCCCACCCAGCGCTAGGGGCAAGCTGGAAACTCACTGCTGGCTCCCATTCTGTCACCTTGCCACCATCCTGGGCGTCACCTGGTGCGCTGTGACTCCAGAACCTCACCTAAGGCCCTAATTCCTATCTCCTTCATCACCAAACTTTCCACCACAGTCCCGGCAACACTGAACCTGCTTGAATAACCAGCGGCAGCCGGCTAACCGGCATCGCCCCTGCCATCTCCCCAAGCCCGCAGGCAGATGTCAGACTGTGGGAAGGAGCCTCGGGCAGAACAACTGGCTCTGGACAGTTTTCTACTTGGCCATTGCTGGTGTTATCACGCTGTCTCAGCGAGGGCTAGGCAGGGAACAATGCCACCATTCAAGAGGATGTCACACTCCTGGCAAGGGGAAACCTTGAGCTCCTGATGGGAAGACATGGGATCTCGCTGAAAGAGCCCAGCCTCAGAGGTTAAACATCCGGGTACTCCCTGTACAGCTTAGCTCCGAGTAAGTTACCATCTCAGAGCCTCTGTTTCCTTTATCTGTACAAAAGGAGTCTCTCACCCCTCATGGGGCTGCTGGAAACACTCAAAGGATGACATCTAAAAGCACAAAGCCTACCACTGTCTTTGCCTCCTAATCGGAACCCTGGGCTTCTGCCTGAGTCAGTTCTTCGTGGATAGCTATCTTTTTTTAATCCCAAATAAATGTGTATTGCCTCTCAAAAAAAAAAAAGTCTGTCTCCAACTAGACCCTCTGTATGTGATTAGATACACGAAAACATCTCGTCAGCACTGCCCTGTCTCCAGCACCCCCCAGGTCCAGACCCCAACCCAAGTCTCTCGAGTACCCGTCCTGAGTCTAAGCCACGCCCTCCACCTCTTCTCCAAGGCCTCCAGAGTTGTCTCACTGCTGAGAGCCTCCCTGCTTCCCTCTCAACACCTGTGGTCCCACACTGTCTCCAGTGCGACACTTCAAACACAACACATCTGAACTTGCCTGTCTTTCAAGGGCCTCCCGTGTCCTTTGGGAACCCACCTGACTCCCACACTCTCCAGGTGCTGGTCCCCTTCCCAGTGCCACCTCTCATGTCCTGCCCCACCGGCTACGTTTGCAGCTCCTGTGTGGGGGCCACAGTCACTCCGAGGAAGCCCAAGGGGACCACTCACCCTAGGGGAAAAGGACAAAACCTCATGAAAGGAAGTAAAAAGTTCCCAATGTCACTCCCCAGACAGGACACTGCAGTCTCACAGAGGAAAAACCTCAACCCGGTGTTCCGGGTCCATGCCCGAGGAAGCTGAGGTCCCCACTGCCACCTCCCCATCCAGGTCGCCACCATCTCTCACATGCCCTTGCTTCCTCCAACAATTCTCCTGCAGCCCAGACAGCGACTGTCCAACAGCACAAAGCCATCATCAGTCCCTCCTGAACCCTTCGGCAGCCTGCACTGCCCTGCTAGATCCCCTCCAGGCCTCCAGAAGGGTTTCTGCTTAGGTCCTGAAGGCCCCTCACCTACCCCCTTTCCTGCCACGCTGCAGCTACAACCCTGCTCTGCCACCCTCCCCAGTTTCCCCCACTTTGGTCTCCCCTTCTCTGAGCACCTCCCCTCTTCCTCCAGCTCTGGCTCTGCGCTGGGTCCCCACAGACTCAGGCCAACGACAGAGGCTGTGATTCCAGCAAGGGCCAAGGGCGGAGTGGGCCTCAGGAACAAAGCTGGATTCGCCTCATTTAAGAGCCCCTGTAACTCCACCCCGAGAACCTTTCTCCTTACAGGAAGCAATTCCTCTCCAGCCACCCCAGAATGAATCTATGCTCCAGCCACACTTCTCGGTTTCCAAAAATCTGGTGTGCTTCACAGCACGCCTCCCTGGCAAACTTCTCTTCAATCTCAAGGTTCATGGATCAGTTCACCTGTTACCTGTCACTTCCTCCCTTCCAGAAGCCCTCCTTAACACCCCTTCCAGGAATCCACACTCTGCCCCCAGCTGGATTCAAGGTCACTACACTGTTATTACCACCATGTAAATCCAACCTTCTTTCTTCCTCACAGCCCTGCACAGGCCCTGAGAGCAGGAACTGAGCTCTCTCTAGTTCCTCTGCCAACTCCTGGAAACTATCAGGCACTCAAAAAAATGTTAGTTCCAGGAGTGAAAAAAATTAAGACAAAGAAACCTCAAAGCATCCTTACTTGCCCTAAGTCCCTCACCTACTTAGCTCTCCCTCCCTGCACCCCATCAGCTCTGACTCCAGACTCCCACGGGCCACTCGAGTCTCACCAAAGAGCATTAAAAGTTAACCACTGTCCCTGGCTCTGGCCTCAATGCAGCAGAAAACACAAATGCAAATGCGGGCGCTCAGATCACCGTCCTGCTCGGTTACAGAGGGTCATCGGGTGACCTGGTACTTGCCTCTCCTTTTACTCGTATTGTCATCCAGGATCCACACAGCCCCGGAATACGTTCACAGATGCCTCACGGGTCCAGGGGTCTCAGGTGTTAGAAATCCGCCTGGAGACCAGCGTGGAGAGGGAGCCAAACGGGGACCGAACCTCGGGAAGGGGGTAGAGAGGGGTAGGGGAGAAGCCGAGGGTGGGGAGCAGGTCCAGGGACCCGAAGAGCTAGGGAGAGATGGAACTAAGGGCCTGCGCGGTCCAAGGGAATTCTGAGGCCTGGGGGCGGGGACATCTGGGACGGTCTTGGGGATCCTGAGCGAATCTTTAGGGGATTTCTGGAACCGAGGGTTCTGAGGGGTCTAGGGGCCCTGTAGCGGTGGGAGGTCGTCTGGGAACCTTGGAGTCTCAGGAAAATCCTGAAGGGTTTTTGGAGTTCGAAGAGTCCTCAGGGTGGCAGGGGCAAAAGGCAGCCGGGGACCCCGACAGGACCAGGGGGCAAGTGCGGGCCCCGAGGGCTTCTCGGAGAATGGGGTTCTCCAGGGAAAGGGGTTCTCTAGGGAAAGGGGAGCTGTTGGGTACCGAAGTCTGCTGCCGAGGTTGTTGGGATGGCCGGGGATTCCGAGAGTGTCAGGGACTGGGGGGCCCCGAAGGGGCCAGAGCAGACACAGAAGTTCCCAGGGTCCTGACTAGCTCTCGACCCGGGCCTCTCCGATCCGCCTCTCACCTGCGGCACCGCCCAGACGCTGGTCGGAGCTTCAGCTCCCGCCGCCTCCTCCAGCTCAGCGGTCCGGGTCACCCCCGGCTCCAGCGGACGCACGTTGCTCGCGCTGGGCGGGGTCAGGCGGGAGCGATCTGCCGGGAGGGGCTGCGCGCGCACCCGGGCGGGAGGCGGCGCGGACGCCCAGCGCCCTCAGCCACGACTCCCACGCCGGCCGCGGCGCCGCCGCAATGCTTCCCTCGGGCGCCCGCCCTCGCCGCGCGGAGGTTCCGCTCCGAAAGCAACGGCCCTGTGGGGGGCGGAGCCAGGACTCGCGCTCCGCCCTGAGCCGTGGGCCCCGCCCCCACTGAGGCCCCGCCTCCTCGGAATCTCGGGTGCAGGTGGGTTGTGCTAGCAGAGAGACCACCGGCTTCCAAACCTTTGTGTGAGCCCCCATCTGTCCCCTGCTCGCCACGCGTTTCGGGTTTCTCATCTGCAAAGCGGGGTCGGCGCACTTTGCTGGCACGTGGCGAGTATTCAGTGCGATCGGGAGGGCCCCTCTACAGCACCCCTGCGCATTGCTCGAGCACCCGAGCCTCCTCCGGTCCCCACGAGCACCCTGCTTCCCAAACATCCCCGCCCACTAAGGCCGCCTGTCCCCTCCCCCAGCCCCGCGTTCTTTCCTTTCAGAGTTCTTACCACTCTCCGAATGACGTGCACTTATGTTCTCTCTCCCTTGAGACAGCCGACGTGTCTGTCAAGTACACCCCTAGTCCCCAGAAGCAAGAACCGGGCAGGACACACACGGCTGGTGCCCAAACACTTGTTTATGAATGTGTGCGCGTCCTCCTGGTGTGCTTCCCTCATCAAGAAATAATCCTCCTAGGAGGCTGATAATGGGGGTCAGCTTGGGTTCGTTCTGTCAGGCCCTGTGACCTGTTGGCTATTGGTGCCCAGGTTCCATGTCTGTACACTAGGGGCGGATGCTAGGTCGGCCTCCTGGGGTGGCTGAGAGGACCGAATGAGATGGACTTGGCCCCAGGGCACACAGCCCGGTTAGTGTGCCCTGGTGGCCATGTTATTCTGGTGGCCTCCCCCTTCCCTACTCTGCCACTGGAAGTCTTTCCCACCCTGAACACGCCTTCCTGTTCAGGATCTAAAAAAGCCACTTCCTCTTCCCACCCTCCAGCCCACACAGAAGCCTCCAGTTTGTGATGGTGGGTTCCAGCAGCCTGTGAACTTTGGGGGCCCGGAGCCCAGAACGCTGTGAGGGCCAGTGCTCAAGTGTGAACAGGGCCAACATGGGCTTCCTACGTGGTGCCAGGCTCTTGCTTGAGCACTTGGCACATGTTCCGGCATTTAGTCCTCAGAACAACCAAATAAGAAGGTGCTGTCATTATTCCAATTTGACAGGAGGCCGCTGAGGCCCTGCAAGGTTGCCCAGGCCGATTCATGCCCCAGGCCACACATCTCCCCACTGCTGCAGACAGCTCCCTACCCCTGGCTGAGGGACTGAGATGCAGTGCCGTTCAGTTCGTGCTCACCTGCTCCTGTGCTCAGGGGCCGGCACCCAAACCCGCAGGAGGTGTGGTCCCAGCACAGGCCAGATAACCACAGCCCTGTGGGGAGGTGCTGTCAGAGGCAGGCCCCCGGCGGGGCTCCCAGGGTGGTGGGTGCTGGAGCAGCCATCAGTGCAGCCCCAGCACAGGTGGGGAGTCTCAGCCCCTCCACCCAAAAACTCAGCCCTGCAGCCTTAGGAGGACAAGGCCAGCAGGAGGGACACCTTAGGAGCAATAGCCCACTCTCCTCTCTCTCCAAGCGAGACACATCTTACAGGTTGTGGAAAATTACTGAGAGGCACTGCCACCTGGCTGCCCTGAGCGTTCTCAGAGTAGATAAGGGGCTGTTGTGGCAGGTCGGCGAGGGGCCAGAGTGGTGCTGGTGTGCAGGTGTGTGTCACACGTTGCTGAAGGGCGCAGGTGCAGGGGACCCTGTCCGCCTCCACCCAGCTGGTGTGAGCACATCTTTGCGTGTGCTGATCAAAGGAGTAACTGTGTGTGTGCCCAAAATGGCCAGGCTGCCCAGTGAGACACTGGTGTGTGTGGAAGGACATGCTTGTGTGTGTGTGTGTGTGTGTGTGTGTGTGTGTGTGTACACCCCTCTTCACTGAGTACCTACTATGTACCAGGTGCTATGCTAAACTCTTCGTACACACATCTTCCTCCTCACAGTCACCTTCTGCACTAGGTGTTAACAGTCCCCTTTAACAGACCAAAAAACAGAGAGGATTTACAGTAACTAGGCCAAGCTGGAAGGTGGGCCATCTGCTTGGAACTGCTGGCAGGGACTGCGTGGCTACAGAAGGGGATTCACATCGTGAGAAAAGAGAGAAGGGACAGAGTCACAGGCAGGGCCCTAGGAGGGAAGCTCCGAAGAGTGAGCAGAGAGATACCAGGGACCCGCAGACAAGCCCTCTGTCCTGGTGAGGAGGACAGAGGCTTTGTTGCGTGGAGAGACCCACATCATGATGCATGGATGCCCCCTGCCCTGGCATGAGAGCCAGATGTCTGCATGCAGGAGAGCCCTGGACCGCGTCCTCCACGCATAACATGCCACATACCCTCCCACTGTGCGTATGTCCCCTCCTTACACATAGGTGCTACGGACACTCTCATGCAAAAGGAGTCAATGAAGCCTTTTGGACACACACACTCCACATCCATTTCCCACAGAAACTCCAGTGCTGCCCAGCACTGGGCAGGCTGACCAAAGGACAGGGATGCAGGCACCGGGCAGTGCACAGGGTGTGTGGATCTGCCAGACAGCTTTGCCAGCAGAAGGCAGGAGGGCAGCCTGGCCAGTGCAGCTTGGAAAAGTCTCTCTGGTCCTCCTTCTCTGACATTGGGTGGGCCTGCGCCCCAGCCCCACCCATCCCACTCGTGCTCCAGCTCAGGCCTCCTCCCCACCTGCCTGGCAGCAGCGTGCTCTGAGGTTTCCACTCCCTGCTCCATGTCCGTTCCCCCCACAGCACCCCCAGCCATGCTCCGGCCAGGGGCCAGGCAGCAGCATGCCCTGTGCTGGCAGGGGAGGCCGCAGCAGGAACATGAACCCCTACCCCCATGGAGCCCACTGTGTAGACAGGGAATCCGACAGTAAACACGTGTCAGGGTGTGGTGAGACTGCAGAGAGAAGAGAGTTGGGGGAGGGACAGGCACCTGTGAAAGTAAAAAGAGGAGACGCCTCCTGGGAGAGATTTGCAAAACCTGTGTCTGACTAGGAACCGAACGTAGAATACAGAAAGAAGTCATAACTCACTAATAAGACAAGCAACCCAATTTTAAGAAACTGGCCAAAAGATTTGAACACATATTCATTAAAGGAGATACATGGATGGCAAATAAGGACCTGCGAAGGGGCTCAACATTATTGTTCTTTGGGGAAGTGCAAATCAAAACCACAGTGAGAAGTGAGACGCCACTACAGACCACCAGGACGGCCAAAATTAAAGAGACTGGCCATCCCAGTGCTGTCATGGATGTGGACGAACGGACCGCTTGCACGCTGCTGGTGGGGATGTGGAGTGGGCCCACCACCACCACAAGGACAGGCTAAACTAGAAAACAGGGGTAACGCCCAATGCTGGTGAGGATGCAGAAAAACTGGATCACCCGTAGGAATGTACAACGACTTCCAGCCAGGACAAACAGTCTGGCAATTTCTTTTCAAAGTAAACAAGCTTACTGTGCAAGCCAGCAATAGCATTCTTGGATAATTATCCAGAAAAATGAAAACTATGTTCATGTAAAAACCTTACACAGCTGTTCGTAGAAACTGTATTCATAATAGCCAAAAACAGGAAACAACCTCTTTGTCCCTCCGCAGGCGAACAGGTAAACAAACTGCAGGACATTTATATCATGGGCTCCTACGCACCAATAAAAGGGAGAGGACTACTGATATTTGCAACAACTACGGGGGACCTCAGGGAAATTATGCAAAGGTTACAAACTGGATGTTTTCATTCCTGTAACATTTTGAGATAACAAAATTGTAGAGATGGGGAGGAGATCAGCGATTGTGAGTTAGGGGTTGGGAGAGGAGAGTGTGTGGCTATAAAGGGACAGTGGGGACAAGCCTTGTGATGATGGACCAGTTCTGTATCTTGATAGTGGTAGTGGGGACACAAATCTAAATGCACAGGAGCACGCAGACGCGGAGTCGGAAGCACGGGGAAACAGGAACAAGCTCCGCAGAGGGTGCCGGCGAGCCTCCGGGTTCTGACATAATTCAGCTGCAGTCCTAGGGGATGTTAGCATTCAGGGGATGGGGAGAAGGCTACCCCAACCTCCCTGGACATCTTCTGCAACTTCCTGCAAATCTATCATTATTTCAAAATAAAGGGCTTTTTTTAATGGTACAAGCACTTCGAGAAACAATTTGGCAGATTCTTTAAGAATGAGTCATGCACCTAACCATACAACGCAGTTGTCCCGCACCCTGGGATTCACCCACGAGAAGTGAAAGCCGTGCCCCTACAGGGACGTGAGTGTTCCTAGCACTCTGTCTGTCATAGCTGCACCCTGGAAACTCCCCCTGCTGCACACAAGAAGTGAGGGGAGCCCAGAGAGGTTATTTCCTTGCCCAGAGTCACACCGCATGTCTACAGGGATCAGCTGACAACCTCTGATGGGGGTGGGAGGGAAGGAAGGCAGTGTCCCTAGGGTGTAAAGCTCAGCCCTGAAGGCCCCGCCTGCTCAGCCGGTGGGAGGAGGGGTCCCTCAGATCTGAGCAGGGAGCTGGAGAAATGGCTTCTGTGGGTATTTATAACTAGAAGTTTCTGTGAAGCCCGAGTCCAGCCCAGAGCTCATGAGCCAGCCCAGCATCTCCCACCCACCGCCGCCCATCAGCCTGGCTCATTCTGCAGGAACTGGATTGAGCTAGAAGAAAGCAACAAAGACTTCCGCCCCTACGGCCTAGAATCCAGTTGCCCACTGACAGATGACAGCGTACCTGTCCCTGGCGCTGCACTGAGTGGGAGCCGCTTCTGACAGGGAGTAACAGAAGAAGGAAGGGCTGTTTGGTCCTACTAAGTCAGGGTTGGGTTTAGGGGACACCAAATAGCACTGTCACCATCTCAGAGACAGCGAGGTTCTGGGACTGAGGACTAGAGCAGGTGCCTCCCTGGTTGTCCCTCCTTCGGGGCCCCAAAGCTGAAAGGGCTCTGTCCTTTGCCTTCTCTGTATTGTTGGGGCTTCCAACACCATCTTGGCCCAGCGGATCAGAAAGCCTCATGGGGATGTGCTGCCCCAGGACCACTCGGGCCAGGCGAATGCAGTCAGCTGGTCACACACTCACAGAGACCCAGAGTCCTCGATAGACTGAGACAGCAAAAGAAAGATGACCTGAGGTGCCAACCTTCCTCATCCCACAGCCGACACTGGCACCAGCGACGGCTGCCGCAAAGGAGGGGCCGCCCTGCTGCTGCTGAGCTGTGGGAAGCGACAGCCTTGGAACAGCAACTCCCAGACCTCCTGTGCTCCGAGCCAAGACCAGAGCAGCTGCAGGGAAGCCGTGCCCAAAGGGCCAATGTGGCATGTGCAAGGTCACTGGGACACCTACTGGGAGCTGCTCCCCTCCAGTGACAACCAGGTGTCAGCAACAGAAGGTTTATTTCCTGTTTGCAGTCTGGGTCAGACGGGGTTCTGCTCCACGTGGCTGCTTCATGCAGGGCCCCAGGCAGACAGAGCAGCCCCCAGAGGGGTGTGTTCTTGGACTAGGTGGATAAGGGCAGCAGGCAACCACCAATGGCTCCTGCAGAGCTGCTCAGAGATGAGCAGAGCAAGTGGGGGGCCATGCATCACTGGGGGAGCAACTCGCCTACCCCACTCTGATATATCCAAGTCAGACACCTGCAGGCTGGCCTGGGGACCAGGAGACAACCGACCCCCAGCGACTCCCATGAAGGATAGCTGCTGCTAATAGAGAGGGGCTCTGGTTACCTGAAGGTCCTGCTTTTCAAACGGGGGGTGGATCCAGTCTAAGGGATCCCCAAACCCTTAGCTAAGGATGGGGCCTTCACGGTGACCACTGGACTCCAGCACAGTCTGCTATTGAAATAAAAACAGTCGTGGCTGGTGTGGCTCAGTGGACTGAGCACTGGCCTGAGAACCAAAGGGTCCCTGGTTTGATTCCCAGTCAGGGCACAAGCCTGGGTTGTGGGCCAGGTCCCCAGTAGGGGGGTGTGCAAGAGGCAACCACACATGGATGTTTCCATCTCTTCACCCTCCCTTCCCCTTTCTCTAAAAATAAATAAATAAATCTTTAAAAAATAAATGCAGGCCATATGGCTGGTGGGAATGCAAAATGGTGCAGCTACTTCAGAAAACAGTTTGGTGGTTCCTCAGAAAGCTCACTGGAGAACGACAGAATGGCCCGTGACACACTAATTCCTCTCCTCACTGTGTGCCCATGAGAACTGAGAACGTGTGCAAGCGGAGGCACGCACCTTCCCGTCCCTAGCAGCGCAGTTCCAAGTGTCCACATGTGGCACCGTGGCCCAGCGTGAAAACAGCCCAAACGTCCATCAACCCTGAGTGACAGGCCTGGAATGTTACTCAGCCACAACAGGAGTGAAGTACAGACATCACCTGCTCCCGTGTGGACGGACTGCAAACACAGGATGCTCAGTGAGAGAAACCCATGCAAGGGTCATGTGCTTCCACGGGCAGGAAATGTCCAGGGCTGCGGAATCCGTGGACTCTGGTGGGGGAGGGGAAGTGGGCTCCCCTTCGGTGAGGAAGACAGTTTGAATTTAGAGATAGCAGTTGCCCAGCCCTGGGGCCATTCTGAGTGCCACCAAGTTATTCACTCTAAATGGTTAATTTTATGTTATGTGAGTCTCACCACTTAAAAAGTAAAATAAACACAGGCATGTTATAACAGAGAATGTGGACTGGCATGAATGCCCAACAAGGGCAGACTCCAAGGAAGCGTCACCCTCCATGTGCTGCTGGGGGTCTGTGGAGAGGGCTGGCCAGCTGCCCGTCAGGAGCAGGGCTCCAGGAGGGTGCCTGGGACGGAGGAGGAAGTCCAGTGCCCCCAGACTGCCTTGAGGGGCCCAGGGCTAGGGGATCCAGGAGGAGACCCCCAAGCTGGCTGCCCCCATGCCAGCAGTGTCCCCACTCCCTCTTCCTGTTTCCAAGGCCTGGCACTGGGTCCTCCAGGCTCCCATTGTCTGCCTCCTGCCTTTGCAGCTGGAGGACCCCTTGTGGATGTGTGTCCCCCAGCACCGCCAGCCTGTGGGCTGTGTCCCTACCTTGGCCACCCCTGCTCTGACAGGCTCTTCTCCTTTTACAACAGGAAGTGGGCCGGAGACTCATCCATCCTACGAAAGGAAGCAGTTTCGCTCCCTGGCTCAGGAGACAGAATCAAGCCATCTGAGCAGAGATGGGAGACTGGTGAGCCCCTTCGTGCCCCGCAAGTGAGCTGGATGCCCCTCCTCTGTGTCCCCCAGCCTTTTCTGTCCTCCCAGTGGGATCAGAAAGCTGGGGAGGAGCCCGGCTGGTGTGGCCCTGAAATGAGCCATTGACATCAGCCCATTCCACAGATGGGGAAGCTGAGTCCCAGAGACAAAGATGACAGCAGGGTCACACCACAAGCTGCCATCGAGTGGCACCCAGAACCCAATTCGGTCTCCAGGTCTCCCAGGACCTCACAGCTGATGCGCCCAGACACCATCCCGTAACTGCACGCACAGCCCGTCCTACAGGACCCCTGCCTCTCGAGTGAGACGACTGGGTAGGGCAGGCCCAACCACAGCTCTGACTTCCTCCACAATCACCACCTTGGCCTGGACTGAAAGTGGGTCCCCTGTCCCCCCCCCACCCAAAGGAACACTCCCTCCCCTCAACACGAATGGACTTGTTCACCCACAGAGTCACTCATTCGGTGCATCTTCACTGAACTCAAATTCTTGGGAAGACTTTATTTAAAGTTTTCCTGCAGTTGGACCTCCAGCCCTGAGTCACAGTGGGTGGGGCCTGGGGGTGAACACCTGCTGCCTCAGAGCCTGGGACAGGGTCCTGGGGAGAAGGCTGTCGGCTGGTGCCCCGCTCAGTCCTGGAGCTTGCTGCCATACACCTCAGCCCTGTCCAGGGCCAGCCCCCGGTTCAAAGCCCCGTACGAGGGCTCCGAGGTCCCCAGGGACTTGGGGACGGCCTCCTGTGTGATCTGGGAGTCATGCGTGGTTTCCCCATCAGAACCGCCCATGTCCCTGACCAAGAAAATGAAGAGAGCCGGGGTTAGGGGCGCAGAGCGAGCCTGCACCAAACCACCGGTCAGGGACCTTCTGACACAGACCCGGCTTTCACAGAGGACACCTCAGGCGCTCCTCCAGCAGAATGAACTTCCCAGAGCGCCTACTGCGTGCCAGGTCCCGGGATGAGGAAGGTGTCACCCTTTTGGAACTGTGTGTGCGATGGACAGGCTTGATCACAAGCTGAATACTTGGAGGCTAAGACTGTATGGGGAGACAGACCACAGCACTGACCAGACAGAATGGACAAATCCAGGTGGGAGCCACAGGAGGGCTTCCTGGAGGAGGGGGGCAGTTAGTCTGGCCCTGAAGGAGAAGAGTGTGGACATACACAGGCATGCCAGGCATTCAACAGGAATGGCTGGGGGACATCTGGGGCAGCCATGAGAAGCTTGGTGCCGCCAGAGCCAGAAATGACAGGAGGGACGAGCAGAAGAGCCAGGCCCAAGTCAGACAACAGGACATGGGCAGCCAGGTGGGGCGCTGCCCTCTGGGCTGGGAGGGACACATAACCACTGCTGACTGCTCCCAGGCTGATCTCATCTAGTATTTCTGTTGTTACTAATTTAAATGTCAGAAGGCAACTTGATTTCCCAGTTTGCCAGCCCCTGACCCACCCACGTCTTTTCCTGCCTGGCTGATGTCTACCTGTCCACTTCATTTCACCTCTGCTGAGAAGGTTTTCACCAGCTCCCTGCTCCCCTGGGACAGGCCTCATCTTGATCTTCCAAGCCCCATGGGGCTCCCTCTCTCACTGAGAAGCACACTGCATGTGACTTTTCCATCCATCCCTGTCTCCCAGTCTTGATGAGGCTTTGCTCTTGCTGTTCCTTCCTCAAGGAAGCCCACGCTGATGCTCCAGCCAGGATCTGCCCTGTCCTCCTCTGTATCCCCATGGCACCTGTGGGTGCTTGATTCACCCCTGCTCAGTCCTCCCAAGAATAATGGGCTGTGCGCACCCCTGTCCTCCCACGAGGCAGCTCCATTAGCGGCTCCAGTCACTCCACGGAGCCGAGTCCTCACCCGCACAGATGCAAGTCGGAGCTGTTCGTGAAGTCAGGGCACTGGGACTCTGGCCCCACCTCTGTTTTAATTGGCCACCCTGCTCCCCCGGGGCCTCAGTTTCCCCATCTGTGCTGCAGCTGGGTGATTCGAAGTGACCACAAAAACAGTACTTGTTTGGTGCCTGCACTCCACCCTGAAGGCTCCACAGGGATTGTTTCACTTAACCTGCACAACTCGGAGGGGGGTAACATTTATCAGATTCTTCACTTTCCAGAAGAGGGACCTGAGGTTGTTTAACTGTGTCAGACCTGGTTTCTGCCCACCAACCCCGCCCTGCCCAGCTGACCGTGACCTTGGCTGCCCCAGGATTCAGCTCCCCTCTCCCCAACCCCACACCACCCAGGGTGGAAGGTGGCTTTCTTGCCTGGTGGGCTGCCCCCTGCCTCCAAAGACCCTCCCTGAGGAACGCATGCAGTGTGTCCCCGAGCCCTGCCCTCCGGCTGGTGGGTACTCACACGAGGCTCAGGGCGACCGCGCCGGCAAAGCCCAGGAGCAGGAAGAAGGGCAAGGAGCCCAGGATGGATGTGATCACGATCATGCCACCGCTCCGCCGGCCAGGCCACGTGTCAATCGCCGCATACGGGGTGGCTGGCAGGTCGCAGGCCTGTCACTCCCCAGACACTGCACCCCCAGCCCTCTCCCTGGGACACATAGTGCTGCCCCAGCCCTGGTGGCTGCAAGTCCCAGGAATGAGGCAGGGACCCAGTTCCATGACTGCTCCCCCTCCCCCAGCCTTGAGGGGCTTGCCCCACCTCCCAGTTCCCAACTTTCTCTGGTGTGTGTCTGCTCTCTTCCCTTTTAACTGTCCTTCTGCACAACTTTACATGATAAACTGACCTGAGTCTTCTGGAGCGAGGAATGGGATGCGGGTGACAAACTGTCAGAACAAAGAGCCGCAAAGGGCCTCGGGCTGGTGGAGCCAGGCGCACCAGGGCTCCCCTCTGCTCCCGCCAGTGTCACCCTTTGGGACTAAGTGAACAACCTCAGGTCTTACTGGGAGCAGGCCTCTTTCCAGCCATGGTGGCACGTGGGTCCCACAAGACCCTTGTTCTGCAGTTGGCTCACTGCAGCTTCAGGAGATGGGTTCCACTCAAGGACCCCCAGACTCCAGACTGAAGCCTGTAGGTCTATCTGCACCCCAAGGTCACTCCCCAGGCCTAGCATTCTCCGTCTGGATCACCCAAAGGGCCCTGCTGCGGAGGCTGGGCGAGTGTCTTCCTTCCCAGTTCTCAGGCACAGAGCCTGAGGCCCTCTGGGCTGACGTAGCAGCCAGGCCAAGAGGCTGGGCTTGCACTCAGGACCCTGGGAGGTGCTGTCTCAGCGAGACCATGATGCATGGGTGCAGAGGGGGACCAGCCAGCAGGAGCTCACACCCAGGCCTGGCTCTACTCCTCACTAGCTGTGTGCCCTCTGGCCACCTTCCAGAGCCGCTAACTGGCTCGCCAGGTATCTGTGGGGCGGCAGGAGGCTCCATGCTGGGCTGGTCTAGGGGACCAAGCATCTCATCCTAGGGTCCAAGGTGTTGCAGGAGGGGAGTTTGTAAAGTCAGGGTCAAAGCCATTAAAAGTACCCTCGGAAATCCCTTTTGTTGCCCCTAAGGCTCAGCAGACACGATTCCATGTGTGGAAACCTCGGACCTGAGTGGAGGCCTCAGATGGAGTCTTCAGGAGGGACAGGGCAGGGCCACAGGCCCCGGGCCATGGGGCCTCCTGCTGCTCCAGGGTTCAGGCCCTGCGGCTAAGGGAGCCTGGAACCCTGGGGCCCGGGATGGGCGTTTGCCACTGTGTGGGGTCCACACAGGGCTGCCTGGGCTGTAAATGCAGGGTGAGTACATGCCCATGGAAGGACCTGCACCGTGAGGGCTGGGAAAGCGGTGACTGACCCCGCTGTATCATGTCCAGCCATCCAGCCGGCCAAACACCACCAATTCTGCTCCTCAAGGAAGCGGCAGGGGGAGGACGGTATTTGGGGTTAAATTATTTTAAAATGCACTTTCCCCGTAACCCAGTGACCTGCCTGTATCTGGAGAGAGTTTTCAGAGTGATGGCCTGAGTATGCTTTCCCAGGGTCCCTTGAGGACCACATCCCCCTCTTCCCACCCACTCCCCCCACCCCAGATCACCCCCACTCACGCTGGCGGGTTCGGATGGGGTCTGACCACAGGGTCTCGTCCTGCACCAAGCCCATGGATGTATTGACAAGGACGTACTTGAACCTGGAAGGGGATAGTGAGGATGACTTTCAGCCATCCTGGGAGCCCCAGCCCCAGGTTGGTGCTGGACTTTGCATCGGCCCATGTGCCATGCATCACTGCCAGGACCCTTTCCCCAGCTCAGAGGCCACCTCCTCTAGGAAGCCTTCAGTATCTGAGTCCCTTCTCCAGGCCCTGGCTCCGGGAGCCCCTCTGTTTTTCTATCAGATGTGGGACATGGGTGACACATCCATTGAGTGTTACTCATTTGTCCTCCCTGTGTTCTCGCCTTCCATCTTCCCATCCTGGTCCTGGGTCCCGCACAAGGGCCCAAACAACAACGATAACATCCACCCCCACCCCGCTGCTCTGGGTCAGGGCCATATGTCACTGCAGAAAACCCCCATCAAGCACGGCAAACCATACAGGAAGATTGGAGATGCAGTACAAAACACCCGCAGCTGACTGAGGGTCAGTTTAAAATCATGGATTTTCTGAGAACTAAGAAATTAACAGCCTACCACTTAACACGTTAAAAAATTATAATAAGAAGACCCTCAAAATCTCTAATCCCCTGCTTTTCTAGGTTTAAAGATGAGAGCTCCAGAGCCTGGGACACTGGTGCGCCCCCAGAGGGGGAAGGCTTTGCGATGGAGGAGGACGGAGAAAGTTAAGATCAAGGTCAAAGGGGAGGACTGCAGGTGGAGCAGAGGAATCTGAGGACACCTTCTCTCCCTAGACCACAGTGTCACTTCCTGTCAGATGGAAGGGTGTTGAGTGGGGAATGGCTACCTGAGTGACAGGCCAGGGCCGGGGTATAACTTGAGGAGTCCAGTGCACAATGAAAATTCAGGCTCCTTGCTAAAAAGTTAAGAATTTCAAGGTGGCAGAGCATGAAGCCAAGTAGGGGCCCTGCTGCATGTGTGGCCCATGCACCGCCACTTGCCTCAGAAGCCCTTCGGAGGACCAGAGATGCTCTTGGCACATAGCAGGCCCTTGAGACACGTGGCCTGTCCCACTCACTAGCTCTGAGTGGGTGCTGGGGCATAGCTGCCTGGTCCTCAGGGGCTCTGCACCTACCTGTACTCCGTGGCCACTGACAGGGGTGGGTTGCAGAGGCCCTGGAAGTTAGGGTCGGACAGGCAGGTCCCATCGACGCCCACCCGGACCAGGTATGTGTCCAGGATCTCCGAGACCCAGGACACATCTCCCAAGGCATCCAGGCTGGGCAGGTCGCTGCAGGGGGTCAGGTTAAAGGCCACAGCCTTGTAGGGGCCTGTCCTCCCTCCACCTGTCTGCTGGAAGGTGGCACTCAGCGGGGTATTGGCACCATCCTTCACAGAGGCGTTCCTGGGGCTGCCTGTAGGGGCAGTGCGGGGAGGGAGTGAGGCCCCTGGCCACCCCAGCTCAGTCACTCACTCAGTCATTCGCCAAACGCCCCTGAACATCCTCTGAGCCAGTGCTGCGCTGGGCCCTGGGTCGCAGGCAGGCGCCAGACAGCTCAGGCCCTGCCCTAGAGGACTCCCTGTGCAATGGAGGTGGTGGCAGGGGGTACCTCCCCCACTCGGGCCTTGTGCGGCTCTCACCCTCCTCCTCTGGCCACAGGCCTATAGTCCCCCCACCCCATCACCAGGACTATTTCCTCCCTGAGAGCCTGGATTCCATTCTCTGGAAAGGGGGAGGAGGGTCACAGGGCATGGGGAACAGCGTGGAGGCAGGCAGCACCAGGGCAGCCCTGGGTCTCTTCCTTACTAGCCAGGTGACCTTGAACAACTCAAGTCCCCTGTCTGGACACAGGCCTGTGAAATGGGAGAACACTGCCCTGTCGTGCCCATGGACAGAGTCCAGGCAGACGAGCAATAGTGTTTGCTGAAAGGATAAAGTGAGGGCCCCACGTGGGCTGTTGCATGTGGCTGGTTGCTAGAAACATAAGAGGTTGTCACTGAGTTCCTTCTCTCAGGAGCCCAGGATGGCCGCCAGAGACTGGGAGGGCTGGATAGTAGCCAGCAGGTTCCCTAGAAAACACTGATTTTTTTTTTTTTTAACTTTTAAAAATGTCTTGATTTTGGAGAGAGAGGAAGGGGGTAGAGAGAGAGAGAGAGAGAGAGAGAGAGAGAGACATGGATTTGTTTTTCCACTTATTTATGCATTCACTGGTGGATTCTCGTATGTGCCCTGACCGGGGACCAAACCCACAACCTTGGTGTTTCACCACGACTCTCTAAGCAATGAAGCTACCTGGCCAGGGCAAAAAAAACGACCTTGAGCCACCTCGGGAGTAACTTGGACATGAGGACCAGAGAGTCTCGATGTGCCGCCCAGCTGCAGGAGATATTTCACCTCTCCGAACCTTAATTCTTTGCTCTTCGATGGGCACCCTAATACAGTTGACCCTTGAACAACTTGGGGGTTAGGGGCACAGTTGAAAATCAGCATATAACTTTTGACTCCCCCCAAAAATAACTAGTGAGAGCCTACTGTGCACTGGAATGCCTTATCAATAACATGAACAGTCAATTAACACATATTTTGTATATGATGTGTAGTATATACTATATATATTCTTACAATAAGCTGGAGAAAGAAAACAGAAGAAAAAATGCATTTACAGAATCGATTGAATAAAACAGCATGTAAGTGGGCTTGTTCAGTTCGCACCATGTTGTTCCAAGGTCAGCTTCAGCTGCCTTGCGGGCTGGCTGCCAAGGTCAGCTCAAAGGTGTGCAGAGCACCTGGCATGAGGTGGGTACTCGGTGATGTGTGCTGTTGGGATTTGCCCCCCTAGGCTGGTGTCCCTCCAGGGCAAGCCAATGACTGTGGCTACAGCCCCCGGCCCAGGGCTGACCCAGAGCAGACACAAGGGTGGGCTGGGGAGCTGCAGGCTACTCACAGGGATGGCGCGCCCCTCTCCCTGCCCCCTTCCCTCCTCCCTGCAGACAGGTCAAGCCCCTTCAGTGTCCCTTACCCGAGCCAACCAGGGCGTAGAGGTAAATCTCGTAGGTGCCGTAGAGGACAGCAGTGCTGTCAAACATGCAGAGGGGTTTCTCCAAGGCCACAGTGCTGAGGGTAGGGTTGTTGGTGGCAAAGGTCACGCTGGCCAGCTGGGGCTGGAGGCTCACCCCTGGAGGAAGCAGCAAGGACAGGAGCTGGCCCCGGAGGGACTGTCCACATCCATGGGCCCCGCCCTGCCCTCTCCCAGCATGTGTGCCCACACATCTGCACACAGCAGTTATGCGAACCCCCTGTGTGCCCGGCACTGGGTCTCTCCCTCCCCACAGGCCACCTCAGGAACCTGCCTGCCTCGCACGGTCAGCACCCCAGCCCCCACCCAGCCACCGAGGCCCGAAACTGGGCAGGGCAGCCGAACTGCTGCCCTCTCTCTCCCTGACGGCAGACAGGCAGCCACCAAGAACCCTATTGCCCCTCCTAAGCGTCCCTTCACCCCTACCCTCTTCACCCGAATGCTAGTAACAAGCCCTCCCCCATCCTCTGCTCTCTGACATGCAAATCCGACCCAGGCACTAAAGCAGTCCAGTCCCTCTGGAGGGGCATGGAAGGCCTGCGGTTCTGGGTCTTGCTTCACAGGGTCTCCAGCCTCGCCTCGGTGCACACCTCCTTCACCCCAAGCTCCAGCCCCTCAGATGGACGCTGGAGAGGAGGTTCCCAGGACAGAGCATGCCACCTCCCTCGGCCCTGAACTTGCCCTTGCTGCTCCTTCACCTGGAATGTCCCTCCACCTCCCCAGTCCAGTGGCACCAAGAGTCTAGTCCAGTGCCTTCCGGGCTCTCCCACAGCCCCCTGTCACAGGGCTCTGCCACCCAGGAGCCCTGGAGTCCCCAACAGGGGAAGCCTATTAAGAAGTGTTGGCTATCGCTGCTATCTGGGCCCGGGAGCAGGCACGGGGTCTGCCACAGAACAGGCGTCCGTGCCTTCTTCTGGAGTGAATCAATGAAGTGCCTATTTCCAACGCTCCTCTCAGGACTCCTCGGGAGGACTGGGGTGCAGGGCACGCCCCAGGGCCCAGCTGCCCGCCCTCCCTGGGCTTGGCGCCCTCTTCTCATCAGCCCCTTACCCCAGCACAGCCGCAGGCAGCCGAGGGCTAGCAAGGCCCAGAGCCGAGGCATCATCGGGGGCCAGCGCACCGCGCCTCTCCGCCGTAGCACTCCTGCCAGCCCTGGGCTCTCAGCGCGCCCCGCCCCCGTCCGCTCGACCAATCCCTGACCTCCTAGAGAAGTATTTGCATGCGCCCCGCCCCCGGCTCCCTGGCAGACAGGTATCCCAGCACACAGGAGACTTTACCGAAGCGCCTGCTGAGGTCTGTCGCCTAAGGATACTTGGGGACAAGCCACTCCAATCTGAGCCTCAGTTTCCATACTGTAAACGGGGGCGCTAATTATTACAACTGTTTATACAGAGCCCCCCCCCCCCCAAGTACCAGAACTTCCCTGGCCCCTGTGAAGATGAACTGGGTTAAACAACGATAGTGCTGTCATGGAAACCTTGAAGCCCTGGGCCTGTGACAGGTCCAAGACCTATGTTGTGACCCTATCTGCTCACAGGTGCAAGGACAAGGCCGCACGTGGACTCCCTGGAAAGTCCCAGGCTGGTGGCACGTTCGGGCCCAGCGCAGGGGCGCTTCGAAAGGAAAGGGGCAGGATTTAAGGCCCGCTTTCTGGGGGAGCATTTGAAACTGGTGACGAAGCCTTACCCTGGTTCAGATGGTCCCTTCGAGCACCAGAAAGCGTGCACACCTCTGAGTGCACGTTAACTATTAGATTTTACATTTTAAAAAGTCAGTCAACAAGGATGGAGCGGGAGGACTAAAATTGGAACTGTGAACAGTGACACAGGTGAGCCCCTTTAAAATGGAGCCGGGGCTGCCTTCCCAGAGGCACTGCCTTGCCCGACAGGTACCCCACACCTCAGTGTGCTAAAACAGGGCGGAATAGCCTTTGGACTGGGCCGAAGCAACCTGTTTCCCAAAAATCTGTTTACAATGATAACGAGGAAGCAGTTATGGCTCAGACCTGGACTGATGGCTGCTGGACTGCAAATTAAAAACGGCATCTAGAATAAAGGTCCCTGCATTAGCTGACCTGCACAGACAGAAATGCCTTCCTTCTATTGACGTCACAGGTGCCCTTCCCTGTCTCATAAGCACCCAGAGCCTCTGTCTCCTCCTCGGAACATCATTTGGGCTTCTGTCTGAAGCAGTGATCCCTGAATAGCTCTTCTGATCCCTCTCAAGAAATGCTGGTTCCCTCTCTCTTTGAAAGGCCCTTTTATTTGTAGGTGGGCTGAGCCCAGCAGAAACCAGCGAATCCATGGCGTTGACAACAATCAGGTGCAGAAAAGAGAAGAAGGAGACTGTGTGTGGGAGACACTGGGCAGAGCTTGTGTGCCGGCACTTCCGCGGCGGGTGGGGCTACTCGCAGGACAGAGAACAGTCACAGAGCCCTGGGGAGGGCAGAACAGCTCCGAGGAAACTTCGGGTCCCCAGGACTGGCAGCGGGGCCTGGGTTCTCACTCCCTGCAGGACAAGGGAGATTGGAATGGAAGAAGAAGAACTCTATGGTGTCCGTAATTAGCAGTATGGTTGTGAAAAATAACAATGGTACATTCCTTGCTCCGTCCAGTGAAAGGGCCTAGAATCGATGGCTCCCTGCCGCCAGGAGCTCACTCAGCGCTCTTGGATCCCAAACACCATTCCCCAGCAGAAGGCACCAGGGCCCCGTGGAGAGGGGGCGACCCCAGAGCTGGCTCGGGAAAAGTCGAGAAGAGCCTGGAAAGGAAAGGAGAGCTGGAAGCACGATGGGCACCAACACAGGGGGGCCCTGGAAGGGCCTCCCAGTGGTCAGATTGGAGTAAATTTGAGCATAAAATACATAATGGAAGTAGTTCATCTAGCCCCTTGGATAAAACACAAACCCACAAGTCAAGGCTGATGCTTTAGAAAATGTTTCAAAAGAGAAGAGAAATTTCTTCTTTAAAGATGAACATGGACTAATCAAATGCAGAAAGAATGACAAATTGAAACTCAAAATTTTAGCATCATCCTAGTAATAACTGATCCACAAAATAGTAATAAAAATATCTCAACAAATGTTAAACTTATAGGATGAAAGAATTTTAGGGAACAAGGTTTGGGGGAGTCTGAGGATACCAACTTAACAAAGTAAACTTAACGTCACCAATTAAGGGACGGACTGACTTCCTGGGGTCGAGGCTCTAAGAAGTTGCATTAAAAGTTGTCCAGAACAAAGATGAGGGGATTGCCTACAGGGGCCTCTTTATCATCGATGGCAAAGGTGTCCTTCACCAGATCACTGTGACTGTTTTGCCTGTGGGGCGCTCTGTGGATGAGGTTCTTCGGCTGGTCTAGGCCTTTCAGTACACAGATGAGTATGGGGAAGTCTGTCCCACTGGCTGGAAGCCAGGCAGTGACACGATCAAGCCCGACGTGGATGGCAGCAAGGAATACTTTTCCAAACACAGCTAGGCTGACAAACAGGCACCAAGCTTGGGCTCTTGGCCCCTACCTGGGTGCCCTGTACTGGCCCAGGAAGGGCCAGATCTGCCCTTTCATATTGTACAGTCTGTGACTTGAAAGGGCTAGTCCTAGGCCTTTTCATATTCCTAGCTGAGTGGCGAATGGTGACCCATCCCTGGAGCTGCCCAACCAGGCACAGGCCTAGAGGTGACTGATAAAGTATTAGGGGGACACACACACACACAAAAGTTGTCCAGAACGTTGAATTCACCTGGCTGGGGTAGCTCGGTGGATTGAGCTCGGGCTGGGAACCAAAGGGTCACTTGTCCGAATCCCAATCGGGGCACATGCCTGGGTTGCAGGTCAGGTTCCCTGGTGGAGGGAACGAGAGAGGCAACCGCACATTGATATTTCTCTCCCTCACTTTCTTCCTCCCTTCCTCTCTTCCTCTCTCTCTAAAAATAAAATAAAATCTTTAAAGAGAAAAGAAAGTTGAATTTGAATCTAATGGACACGAAACCATCGGGCACATCCAAACTGAGGGGCTGCCTGCCCACCCACCAGCCTGGATGCTTTGAAAATGTTGATGTTGGGGAAAGACAAAGGCAGAGACTAAAAGAAAACAAAAGCCGAGAACGCTCGTCGACTGAAGGAGACTAGGAGACAAGACGAACTGCACCTGTGGCCCTCGATGAGCTCTCGGATGAGAACAAACAACCTGCCACACGCACTGTCACTGTCAGCACGGCAGCCAGCAAGAGAAACTTGAACTACGGAATGTGCGTTGGATAACAATAGTGAGCAGATGTGAAACCGCATGAGTGTGACCACCGTATTTTGGTTATGAGAGAGACACACGCCGGAGTCTTGTGGGTGAAGTGTCGCGGTATCTGGAACACACTCGCACACGCACACTCACACACACACACACACACACACACACACACACACACACGGAGTGAGGGAGAGAGAAGAAGCCATTAAGCAAACGCAGCACCATGTTAATGATTGGTGAATGCGGGTGTTCACTGTGCTATTCTACAAACGTTTCTATTGATTTGAAATTTTTCAGGTTTGTATTTATTTATTTATTTTTTAGAGAGAGGGGAAGGGAGAGAGAAAGAGAGGGAGTGAAACATCGATCGGTTGCCTCTCGCGTGTGTCTCGCTGGGGAATTGGCCCACAACCCTTTTGGTGTTCGGAGCGAAGCCCAACCCACTGAGCCACACCAGTCAGGTTTTTGAAAATTTTTAAAGTGAAAATGTTGGGAGGAACAGATTTTTGTGCTCAGCCAGAAACGTGCTCTTCTCCTCTGTGGGCCTCAGTTTCCCCTCTGTGAAATGGGAGGGGACTCGGCTCGGCCAAGAGTAGATCATCAGATCTTTACCTTCAGGGAACAGAAAACACCCGGGAGATAAGAAACTCCTGAGCAGGGGTGAGGTTCTCCTCCGAGAGTGTTTACGGACTGGCATTTCTCGTTCGACCACAGCTTGTGAACCCGGAGTTTGTCAGAGGCCTTCAGAGCTGGTCTTGCAGGCTCAGCCGGAACCACCGGGCAAGGGAGAAGTTCCAGGAAACCGACCTCTCCTCCAAAGCTCAGCAGTCTGTAGAAAAAAACAAACAAAAATCTCTGGTCTTGCCCAAATACGGAGAGAACATGTTGGGGGGAAAGTTAAAATAATATTATCTGCTAAGGCCCAAACATGTTCTAAAAAAAAAAAAAAGTCTTGGATTTATAAGCAAGTCCCCACTTCACAGATGCCTTTTGTCTGGCGTGTTCTGAGGAGGGGAACGCTCAGGAGACATGGACCCTGTGGGCCTATTCTTTTGGGAGGCACCCACACTGGTGTGCAGGGAGGGAGGCCGGTGAAGCATGCCCCCGCTGGGGCCCACCCCCCTGTGTGGACATGTCAAAAGTTTTCCCCTTGTTGATCCAGTTGATGTCAGGGCACCGAGCTTTGGTGTGACTCAGACCTGTTTCGATATCTCCGTCCATCTGACCGTCTTTCTGAACCCTGGCCCAGAAGGGCCTGTCGGAGGCCCCCCAACTGAGAAGCCCTGTCATGTGAAAGGCTGTGCAAACCCCAGCCCAGCACAGGCCTCCTGTGAATGCAAAAACCGGGGAATTTATGGGCTGGAAATTCTTGACCCAGAAATGTCTCTCCAAGGGTCAGAGAGGCCTGAACCAATTTCCATGACAATTTTCTTTAGAAGTCAGGGACGTTGCGGAGAGCCCCCGCCCCCGTCCCCACCCAACAAGAACTTGCTTTCACTGTTCACCACATCCCAGCAGCCTGGAAGCCAAGCTTTCCTGCCCACAGAGATTGAGTCACTTTAACCCCCAAAAAACAAAACTCAGGCAAAGAGACCCAAGCTCAGCCCCAAGCTCCCTCACCCACCTCCAGCTCCCAGCGGCTCTCACAGCCCCCACCTCTCTCCCAAGCTCCAGTGTGTCACACCTTGGGGTTCCAGAAGGGCCCTGGCTCTGGTTCTCTCTGGGGCAACCCCTGCCCCTTTGCACAGCCTTAGCTTCTTTTGGTAATGTAGGGGTACTCAGGGTGCCCCCTTGCAGAGCAGAGGCATGAAGTATGGTCCTGGGTGAAATGCTTACTGACTGAACTTAGAGATGTCAGGCCCACAGCACCCAGGCCATCACCCTTTGCCTGGCCCTGTCAGACTGGTCCTGCCTTCTCATGTGGCCAAAGTCCTCCCTCCCAGTCCCCTCCAGGGCACAATACAACCGTAGTCTCCTCTTCCTCTCTAGATCCATCTGCCACGGCTGCCTAGGGTGTGTCTTCCTATCCTCCTCTTTCTAACCATGTCAGTCAGCTCCGGCTGCTGTGACAGACACCCCAGGCTGGGCCTTACATGCCGGAAACATACTTCCTCACAGTCCTGGGGGCTGAAAGTCAAAGACCAGTGTGTCCTCGGGGCTGTTTTCTCCTGCGGCCTCTCGCCTGCGTCCGCGCATGGTGGCCTCTGTGTGTGGTCTGTCTCGGTCATCTCTTCCACTAAGGACATCAAGTTGGAGTGGATTAAGGTGACACCAGTGACTTCATTTTACCTTAATCGCCTCTTTAAAGGCCCACCTCCAAACACAGGCCCCTGCAGAGGTTGGGAGCTGGGGCGGTGAGGTTTCAACCTACGGGTTTGGGGGACACGATTCTGCGGCCACACATGTACTTGGCACCCTCCAGGCCTTCTTGTCTGGACAGGTAACAAAGTCACCCCCCTCCCCCATGTCGGGGACTGTGCTAAGTGTTATACATATGTTACGAACTCACTTATCATATCCAGTCTGGGAGGCAGGTAGGATTATCACCTCCATTTTACAGGTGAGGAAACCGAGACTCTGAGAGCGGAGTGACTGCCGGCTGGGACGCAGGCTCTGCCCAGGCAGGAACCCTGTCTGTGGCCCCAGTGTCAGAGTAGCACCAGACTCTGCTGGATCCATCTGCAGAGGGGCCCAGTGCCCTCCAGGCAGGAAGCAGGGAGGCTGATTTTACACCCGGGTCACAGGACCCCAGCCTCTACGCCCTGACTGCCCCTTGGTCTCTTCTCCCACTGGCTACCCTTCCTGGGCATCTGCACACAGATGCCAGAGTGGAATTTCTAAAGGACAAATCTGGCTGTCACTGCCCTCATGTAAAACCTTGCGGGGCCCTGACTGACTGGGTTCAGGATGAAGCCCATGCTTTGTACTCCATGTCCAAAGGCGCTGCGTGGCCAGTGAGCTCCTGCCCACCTCCCCACCTCTCCTCCCTCCCCTCATGCCTGGCACCGGCCCCACTAAATACTGGCAGCTGCCAAGCTCTCCATGCTCTCTCTTGGCCTTTGGGGCTCCATGCTCCTCCATGCAAGCTCTGGTCCTCCAAGGTCCAGCCCAGATCCCTCCTCCTCTAGGAAGTCTTCCTTCCATGTCTTTCCAGCACAGGACCTGTGGGGCCATGACGACACCGTGCTGGTGGTGGGTCTTGCTCCCCCCAACCCCAGCATAAGAGCCCCACCTGGGAAGAGACTGGGTCTTCTTTATTACGGAGATCCCCGCCCCTGCACAGGGCACATGTCCATCGGTGTTTGATGAATGAAAGACGGAAAGAACTGTTAAATTACTATAAGTACAAGAGAGGAGGCTCTTTCAAGCTGCCACGTTCATCTCAGTTCACACCAGACACCCTTGTGGGAGGAGCTGGAGATGGTGCAGGGCAGGCTGGCATCAGGGGAGGCAGGAGGAATGTTCGCACCATGGGTGAATTTTGAAGGACAAGCCACCAGGACCTTGCTGATGGTCTGGGTGTGGGGTGTGGCTATGGGGGAGTCAGGGTGGCTCCCACCGCCCTGAACTGAGATGGGGAAGGCTGGGGAACCCATCTGTCCCTGGGCTTCTGTGAGTTCGTGGAGACAGCGGCAGCTTCTCCCACCCAGGGACAGCTGAGCAGGGGCAGGAGGTTGGGGACCGATTTACAGCCTGAATTTAACCAACGGCCCCCTCGATGCCCCCTGTGTGGTCCTAGTATGGGGCCATGGGCCTGCAGGGTCCCAGAGAAGCTCTGGGGGACCCTGTACCAAGGCCAGAGGGCAGAGGAGGGTCAGAGGGTCCGGCCCCACCCACTTGCCTTGGAGAAGCTGAGGCCTCCCGGTTGAGTGGTGATAAACTGGTTTGTCCATCTCTGGAATGAAGCTGGGTTAGACATTAACGTTCCCTTATCTGTGTGACCTGGAGGCTGTCGGGCAAGGGGGCAGGGGGCTCAGAATTGCCCTCCCTCCACCACAGGGGCCCCCCAGTTGTCTCCCACTGGCCACCTGGGTGGTCAGAGGCAGATGTGAGAGCAGGCCCTGGTTCTGCCCCTCAGCCCCTCCCTCCATCACTGCCCCTCACCCGGCAGCAGCTTGGGGAGCCGCTCGGCCTCACCCAGCTTCACAGAGGAGAAGATGGGTTACGAGCTATGTGATTTCTCTGTCTCCTGACACTTTGTGTGTGTGTCTCAGGATCTGGGCGGGATGGGGGCAGGTGGCACTGGAGATGGAGGGCTGGGTGGGGCACCCCCAGGCTGGGGGTGCGGCTGGACCCTGGGAGCCAGAGCTCCAGGCTTCGGGCTGATGTGGCTGCTGCCACGTGCAGCCCCCTTTGTTCCAGGAACTCCTCTTCCCTACAAGACTCATTTGAGGGACCACAGCCTCCAAGAAGTCTTCCTAGGCATCAGGCTGGCCTCCCACAGCCTCCTGGGGGCCCTCTCCACACTGTCGGTCACTGCATCCTTCTCTGAGGACAGCAGCCCCTGAGTCCCCGGGCTGGGCTGGGCCTAGGTCACCTACGACCCCAGATGAATCTGGGAGCTGGGAGCCCTACACAGCTTTCCAGGGTCCCTGGTGGTGGAAGTCCTGCCCCCACCCCTGCTTAGGGCCTGAGTGGCCACAGACACTCAGTAACCGGGCTCCTCGGCTCCCACCCCAATCCCTCCGTCTCTGCCCCTAACTTCTGAGGACGAGTCATTCCTACCACAGAGGCTCCCCCGGGTGGCCCTCCCAGCCTGCAGGCGAGACCCCTGTCACCCTGCGAGCAGCACAGTACAGTGCTGAGATGTTGGCACTTATTTTCATACAATCAATAAACTAGAGTGGATTCCCATTATCCCTGTAATTGTCGGTTTCACTTCTGGGTTTTGACCTTATAGGAGGGCTGGCCCTGCAGGGGCAGTGTCTGGCAGGCAAGAAACTTCAGGAAACGCTGGGTTTGAACACCAGCCTCCTGCTCCCCAGGCTCATGCCTACGCTTCAGACGTGGTTCATGGCATAGACTGGACTGATTCTGCCAGGGTTCAAATCCCTGCTCCAGCTCAGGCGCGCTTCGTGACCTGAGGTAAGCTACCAGACTTCTCTGTTCCTCAGTTTCTTCATTTGTAAACCAGAATGGTGACATCAGAGCCACCCCCTACCCCAGCCTCAGGAAGAACGAACGAGACAGTACCTGCTCTGCACAGAGGCCGTGCAGTGGGCCTAAGGCTGAGAAGAGGGGTCCGTGCTCCTCTCCACCCCGCCCAGATTTGAACTTCACGTGTAAGAACAGGACAGTGGAGCCCATTTCCCCAAGGGTCAGCCACCCATGCTGTCACTCTCCACATGCCAGTGTGCCAGGCACGGCTCCCAGAACACCAGGACTGCCCGCCCTGAAGGACGGCCTTCTGCTGGGGACACAGACACCACACAAATGAGCCTCGGCTAACCCCCCACTGGTCTGCCCTGCGAAGCTTTACCCAAACCTGGCACGGTGGAAGTCCTGCACAGACGCCCCACTGGGTCCTTTCCCTGGGGCACCTGTGGCTCTGAGATTTGGCATTTGGGGGCTTCCTGAGCTGCCCACTTCCCCAGGGCGCAGCCAGTGGGGCCTGGCTGGAGGATGCAGGGTGGGTGGAGAGCGAGCTCAGGCTGTTTGCCTCCCCACTCCTTTGCTGGGTGTATCTGGCTCCTCTGCAAGAGCTGGGTCTCCTGCTTCTAGTACATTCCTCCTTGCCACACGCATGCACAAGGCCTGGGGTAAAAGTCACTGGCAGCTGTCCCCCCCGGGGGCTGCTCCCCGTCCTGCTGGTCTCCCAACCGTACAGCAGTCCTCAGGGGGGACTTTCCTGCTGACAGCACTGGCTCCAACCCTCTGCCAGACCACTGTGTCCCTCGGACCCCAGCGGAACGCCCCCTTCCCGGGGCCACCTTTCCCACCGCTCTGCAAGGAGTCCAAGCCCCAGCTCCGTGCCCCCGGAGCCTCTTCTTGTCCTGTGGTGGTTTCATCTGATGAGGTTTTGTGTGGCTGTCGGGCGGATGTCCCTCCTTTTCCTAATGGAAGGCATCCAGAGGGCACAGTGTATTTCCTCCCATCATTTTTTGAATAATTGTATTCCCAGTACACAGTAGTAGGCACTTAATACACATTACTTCCTTTTTAAAAAATTATTTTTAGAGAGGGGAAGGGGGGGAAAGAAAGAGAGCGAAACATGGATGTGAGAGAGACACACAGATTAGTTGCTTCTGTATGTGCCCCCAACCGGGGCCTGGGCCTGCACTCCGGCTTGTGCCCTGCCTGGGAATAGAACCGGCAGGCAACCTGTCTGTCTGTGGGAGGCTGCCAGCCCCACTGAGCCACACCAGGCCGGGGCCAGGTCTGCAGGTGTGCTGTCTGTCAAGCAACCCCCACCCTACCCCCGCCCCTCCCACCCCCCTTCCCACTACCCAGCGAGGCCACAGGCTGGTGTCTGGCGCCCCCTTGCAGGTGGTTTAGACAGGGAGGAGGCGCAGTGGGGATACTGCTGACTATGGGGGAACCCTCCCACCCCACGGCGGACTTAGCCAAGTTCTATTAGGATCAGAAGAAAGAGAACGAACTTTTTGTAGAAAAAAATCTTAGTATATAATTCTGATATATTTGTTTTTATATCAAGGCAGTCATAAAACAGTTTTTATTATTATTATTATTATTATTATTATTATTATTATTATTATTATTATTATTCAAGGAAAGGTCCCACAAAGCCTCCAGTGCCCAGGGCCCAGGAAAGTCATACTACCCTGTTGTCTGGGCCCGCCCTCTCTGACCTGGGCCCTCCGAGGTCAAAGGGTGTGAGGACTGGCAGATTTGGGGATGAGAAGAAGACCCAGAACATTGATGTGTGGCTGGTGGAGGCTGCCCCATGCCCAGGTGTGGCAGACCCTTCTGCGTGGTGTGGGCCCAGCTCCCACTCGGAGATGCACAGGACCCACGCCCACAGATAGGTTCTTTGTGGATAATCAGATTTGCAATATACCTAAGCTGCTTTTTGCTGAAAACTCCCTCACCCTCCAAGTGCTTACTGTAACTTCCTAAAATCCATGCTGAGCCTTGCAGGGACCAGTGTGACCACTTTTGCCTTTTCATTTGCTAATATCCTTCTTCTGTGATGTGATTAGGGGCATTGGCTCCTTTTGTTGTAAATGGAGTTGTGAGTGAGGACCATCTTGTAATGTGAGGAGAGAATTAGAAAAAAGGCCTGTCATGGCCGAGGCTATGGCTTTTGCTCCTCTTGAGAGAAAAGCCATGCTGTCATCCTATTTCCTCCACCGGACTCGGTAGTCTGTGTGTATGTTTTAATTCATCCATAATGACTCGGACACTGCTGGCCGGTGTCCGCATCACCCAGGTGTTTCGCGTCCTCCCTGAGTCCCCACGCCCCCTCCTGACTCCAGTCAGACACGAGGCCCCTTCTCTCTTCGAATGATGCAACAAAGAATCGAGAGCCCCTCCTGTGTGCAGATGTGACATCAAGACAAGGCAGGGGATGGGACAGACACCAACAGTGAACAGAAGAAAGCGTCCTGGGCTGGGGGAGGTGAGTGCTAGGCAGGGGCTGGAGCAGGTGAGGGGCACCCCGATGGCTGGGGCGCTTTTGCACTGATGGTCGGGGAAGGCCATGTGAGCTGACCCTTGAAGGAGGAATGGAGGGAAGCGTGGGGAGCCTGGGAAGAGGGGTCCAGGCAGAGGGAAGTGAGGGAGGGGAGAGGGATAGGTGATGAGGTCAGCAAGAGGCAGGGGTACATACAGGTGGACTTGGGCTCCCCCTACAGGAGAAGGGAGGAGCTGTGGGAAGGCAGGGCTGCTGTCAGAAAGCTCTGGGCTTGGCTGGAAAGTGGAAGCACCTGCAGTGGTGGGGAGAAGTGCCCCTCTTCCCCCCTCTTCTCCTCCTGGGCTACCCCCCGCAAGGCTCTCTTGCTTCTGGCCCTCCCTCCACATGGCAGTGGGAAGGACCGGGCATGGTCCCCATGTCCCCCCTCATTCCTGAGGGCTCGTAGGGAAGGAAGCCTCTGTACAGAAAGTACCCCCGTTGAGCCTGAAGCAGCACAGGCCTTGGAGCTGCCTGTGGGGGGACCAGAGCTCCCCCACATTTTTGAGGTCTCAAGGCCCCCCAGAGTGGGTTAGTTGTACCACCAGAGCACAGAGTCCAGGGTGTCTCTGGGTGGCAGAAAGGAACTGGTTATGGAGCCTCCAAGGACTCACGTTTTCCTAATGAGCTTAGCAGTTCACGGCTCCAAGGGGAAGAGGTGGAGGGGAGGTGCACCCTCAGGGAATCCTGGGCTATTATGGTCTAGAAAGTAGCAAGCCTGCCTCCCCCTTGGAGATGGGGAAACTGAGGATTTCCCCCACTCAAGCCCACAGACCTCCTGAACTCTATCTCCAGACCCCAAGATGCAGGGCTGGAGCTCATGCACAGCGAGGCGTGCATCGGTGCATTTGATGAGCAGAACAGCATCAGCAACAAGAAGTAAAACCTCAGTGAGCAGTGGTGGCAGAATCCACAGGGCTGTTACCGAGCCAGACCGACCAGGCTTTGGCAGAAAGACAAGTTCATCTAAGGCAGCCAGGGGGAGCAGTGTGGAGGGCCTGGGCTGAGGTTGAGGGTCAGAGGGTCACACTGCACGCGTGACTTCAAACAGGTTTCGCCTCTCTGGGCCTTTCTCCCCGACCTGGGCAATGAGCAGGCTGGTCCAGAGGCCTCCTGGGCCCTGCCAAGTGCTCACGCTCTGCTGCCTGGGACTCCCTTCCCACTCTGGCAAGGAGGGCCCTGACAGCCAAGTGCATCAAAATTTGCCCCTTGGTAAAGTGGGGGCTCGTGGTATACATTTGTTCCCATCACCACCTGCTGAGGTGCAAGAGCCAGAACCCCTACTCGGCCGGAAGGGGGGTGTGTTGGTTCCTGTAGTTTGCAGTTGGCAACTGCAAGGGCTGGGTTTCACTTTCCATCTCTGGTCCTGCTCTCCTCTGTGTGGGCTCCACCTCTGCCACCCACCCCTCCCACTAAGTGGCTGCCTGTGGCTGTCCTCCCAGCAGCCTCCCTGCCAAGACAGCCTGAGTCCAGGATTGGCTGTGATCGGACCAGCCCTGGACCAATCACTGTGGCCAAGGAGATGCTTTGCCCTGACAGATGGGCAAGACCTGGCTCAGGGGCTCACTCCACAGGGGCTACAAGGGGTGGGCCCCTGAGGGAGATTCCAGGGCCCTTGGAAAGAAGAGGATGGGAGTGGATGATTCACCTGCAGAAGTAGTGGTGGGTGCAGTGGTGCCACTCAGCACCAGCAAACATGTGTTGATCAGGAGCCTAGGAATGGGAGCGACCTTATTGGGAAAAAGTCTCCATAGATGTAGAAGTGATGGCTTTTGGGATGGGAGCATCCTGGGTTTAGGGTGGGGTCTAAATCCAATGTCAAGTGTCCTTATAAGCTGGAGGCAGAAGGAGATCTGAGACACAGAGACACAGAAGGGAACGGCCGTGTGATCCCAGAGGCAGAGACTGCAGGGAGGCAGCCCGGAGCCAAGGATGCCTGGATCTACCAGAAGCTGGACGAGGAAGGCAGGCCTCTCCCCTGGAGCCTCTGGAGGGAGCTCAGCCCTGCAGACACCCTGGTTTCGGACTTCCAGCCTCTAGAACCACGAAAGAGTGGCCCAGGCTGCGGTCATTTGTCACAGCAGGCACAGGAAACTAACATGCCCCATAGGTCACATTTATGAAGCAGCATCTGGTTATGACTCCAGAGAGGTGAGGGGTGGGCCTCGAACTAATTTCAGCCCCTCACCTGCCACTCTCAGAATGCACCACTGCTCCCAACTCCTTCATCAGAAAAGGACAGCAGTGGGTGGAAATAGCCGTCAGCTTTCCAGGGTTCATCCAGGGTTATCTATGCGCACAGCAGGCCATAGATAAACACGTCAACGTGCCTGTGCCTGAAGTGAGACCAAAACACACAAACGCAAACGCTGCCTCTTCTCAAGGCTCATGGGCACAGCTCCCTGCTGCGCTGCCCCTGGCTGTGTGCCCCTGAGTAAGCCACCCGGCGTCTCTGAGCCTCGTTTTCTCACCGGCAGAACGGGGATGACCAGGGTACCACCCTGTAGTCCATGTGGGGGTCAGACCAGCTGAGGGTATATGAGCTCAGCACGGGGTGTTTCAGCAGTTCGTTCCCACCTCTGCCCTCAGGTGAACGAGGGGTGGTTAATTTTCTTGATTGTTGCCCTGAGTCACTTGCTTTAGGGGGCTGTGCTCATATCATCTCAAACATGAGTACTCTTGTCAAATGTCATTGTTTAAAAAAAAAACTCTGAAAGCCTTATTATAATTTTGCTGTTGAATCACTTGGCTATCTAAGTCTGCTTTGGCCTCTCTGCACCTTTGGCCCATCTTTAAGAGGGCTGGTGATGTCCCCATGTCACAGTTTGATGTCAGCCTTGTCAAGTCATAAGACAGTGCCCAGCGCCTGGTAAGTTCTGTGCACATCTCGGCTGAAGGAGATAAAACCCCAGAAACCTGTAGTTTCTGGTTGCTTGTCAACTTCCAGCTGTGCCCTGGCTCACCCCCGAGTCCACCCACAAGGCCAGTGTCGAGAAGGCCCAAGGGGCTATCTGGTTCGGCCTCCTTATGCACAGATGCCCAGGACTCTGGAGCGGAAGGGACCTGCCCAAGTTCAAGGTGTGCTGGTCCCTGGTCTCCTGGCCCTGACCCACTGCCTTACAGGTCCCTGAACTGGGCTTCTTATCACATCACGTTCACTCCCCACTGGTTCTTCCCTCCTGAAAAGAGAAAGGAGATGGTGTAACACAGACGGCAGGTGCACAGGTGCCTGTGCCTCCTGGCCGCAGGGGTCCTGGCACCGGGCCTCACCTGCCGCGTGGTTTCGAGTGCCACACCACCTCTCTGGGCTGTCTCACAACCTAACACGTGCCGACACGTCATTCGCCTGCCAGGGCCGGGATCACAGTGCTCCACATCCTGAAGTTTCTGGCACGAAGCGTTTCCCCAGGAAACGTGAGCATCTCCCCAGCCCCAGCCCCCACCCCACCAGGCTCTTCTCTTTCAGAATCCCCTCCGAACCCTTTCTTCTCTCCACAGTGTCCAGGTCTAAGAATGACTGAAGGTTATCCCCTCCTGGGGCATCTGAGCAGGCATTGATTTCAAACAGTGGAGTGGTAGAGCGGAGTCTCTGACAGCTGCTGAGGATGAGAAAGGATGAGGGGGTGTGGTGTTGGAAAGGGGGCTGGAGGCTGGGAGAAGGGAGGCCGGGGGCCTTTCCAGGTGGCCCCCACCTTGGTAGCAGGTGAGAACAAAACCGGTGTTGGAAGAGCTGTTGCTATCTAGATTGGGGGGCAGAGGGGTGGCGCTGGATGTCATTTCCCAGATGAAAAAAAGGCCGAGGAGCAGGAATTCTGAGCAAAGGAGGCTCATGAGTCATAAGAGGGAGGGAGTCGGGAGGGAAGCTGCTAACAGCACATTCGACCCTCGAAATATTTTAACAGACTCTCAGGGTGAATGGCAGCACCTTTGAACCTGCTCCTTGGAAGAGTGCCTGTGGGTCCACGGTGGGGCTGTTTCTGCCTGACGTATCCCGGGAGTTGTCTTTTTTTCTTGGGTCCAAGGAGAAAAGACAGACAGTTGGGGTCTGAGGTTAGACTTGCGGAACGAGAGGCCAGGAGGGGCCTCAGCCATGACCCAGTCCCACCTGCCACCAGCAGCAGACAGTCAGCTGAGGCCAGAAGAGGAGAAGGTTGGCTGCCAGAAGTTCTCAGCTGAATCGGAACAAGTCCCTGGGGCCCTCAGGGTGAAAAAATCGGAGAAGAGTTCTCCAGCAGCGCTGGTTCATAACACCAACTGGTTCTTTGAATAAGATCAGCCCCAAACTGTGGCATATGACAACGTGAGCCATCAAGACCACTGTCACCATCGTATACACGGGACTGGAGTTTAGCGCATACCTGGCTGAAATGCCAAAGATGAAGCAACCTGCCTGCCCAAGCAGTTGGCTTGAGGTTGATTTTTCCTTTTGCAAAACTTTGCTTTATCATTGCTCTAGCGTTGTTTGCAAAATAAATCTCGGGGACAGAAGTGAGCTTCTGTGATCTTGAGTTGAGAGCTTCTGTGATTCCCTTCATCTCAGAGTTGCTTGCTGTGTTGGTTCTATCACTGTCATCACAAGGAGACCGAGGAAGGAATGACACAAATGTATCACCTCACAGTTCTCCAAGGCACAGGTACCGCTGGGGTCTCACGGGGCAGAAAATCAGGGTCAGGCAGGGCTGGCTCCTTCTGGAGGCTCTCAGGAACAATCTGATTCCTTGCCTTCTTCAGCTTCTAGAAGGGGCCTGCTTTCCTTGAGTTGTTGTCCCTTCCTCCTTCTTGGACGCCAGCAGCATTGCAGCTCGTGCCTTCTGTGGTCACAACTCTCTCTGACTACGGCCGGGAAAATCACCTCCAACGTTAAGAATTTCTGTGGTTAGACTGGGCCCGCAATGGAGAGTCCAGGATAACTTCATCTCCAAGTCCGCAATCCGGACTCACTTCTGCAAAAACCATTTTGCCATGTAAGGTGTCCCACCTTCACAAGTTCTACGGAGTAGGGCATGGTGACAGGGGGCCATGGGTCTGCAGACACACTTTTTTTTCTCAGGGACCTTTCAAAGTGCATTTCACTTCTTTGCAGATAAGAACATTTTCACTGTCATGAGAAATATGGTTAAACCAGACTTTTTTTTTCAAGGATTTTCAATCATTCAAAAAATATATTTTATGTATTTATTTTTAGAGAGAGGGAAGGGAAGGATAAAGAGAGGGAGAGAAACATCAGTGTGTGGTTGCCTCTCACATGCCCTGCACTGGGGACCTGGCCAACAAACCAAGCATGTGTCCTGACTGGGAATTGAACCGGCAACCCTTTGGTTCATAGGCTGGTATTCAATCCACTGAGCCACAACAGCTGGGGCTCAATCACTTTATTTTTGTTTATATCCTGAATATTTATGTATAGAAAAGTGCATAGAATATTTATGTATAGAACATATTTATGTATATAAATCACAGTTACAGCTGGAGTTTTATAAACTGACCACACCCATGTAATCAGCGCCAAATCAAGACCCAGAATGTGCCTGATGGCCCCAGAAGCCTGCTGATCCCTCTTCGAGTCCGAAATACACCTCCACCCTGTCTGACATGAAAACACCACCTCTGTGGACAATTGCCTGCAGTGTCACTGAGATAAAAAGGAGAGAACCCAAGTGATGTTCATTGATTCACACAGCACATGTTTTCTGGACACACTTGTCCTGGGCTGGATGCCAGGAAGCATGGGCAGAGTTTATTCAACGCCAGTCTTTGGCACAGAACCTAGGGAGGCAACCACAGGAGTGAATGGGGTGCAGGAAGGGAGTTTTGGTAGAAGAACACAGATGCACTGGCTAAGCCTACCCAGAAGGCTTCCCAGGGAAAGCGGGCCTGAAGGTGAGTATAGAAGTGGAGACAAAGGATGTCAAGCGGGGTGAGCAAAGGCATGGAGTTGGAAATAGGCCAGGCTTGTGAATTTGGGAAATTCACAAGCAAGTGGGCTATGACCATTGGGCGCACCAGCCTCTGAGCCCTTACCCAGCCCTTTCCCATTGCCCCCAGCTCCAATCTCAGCTGTCCAGACTCCAAACTGGAGGCCTGAACCCTCAGGCCAGCATGCTTATTTTAGTGATGGAGACACAGGCCTAGAGGAGAGAAATACACCCAAAGCCAATCGTTTATAACCCCTCCCTCACTCCATTCCTCTTCACAGAGCCCCCCCACCCCCACTCCCAGCCCCAAGCCTGGGGCTTGGGACCCAGAGGTGAGGCTTAAAGCAGGATCCAGACCACCCATTTCCTTCACCAGCGCTGTTCCCATAGCCCACAGTCCCTGCCTCTGCACAGCCTCCTTGAGAAGACTTCCTTGCTTCCCTATCAGACCTCTCATTCACTCTTCATCCATCTCATCTGCGTGCATTTAGTGTATGTCTGCCATGTGCCAGGCAACCTCCTAGTCACTGAGAACACAGCCCTGCAGGCGACAGACCCCTTCCTTCCTACCTGAGGGGGTCGGACAGCACATGACACAACCTCGGTGCCTCCCCAAAAAAATCCCTGAGGAAGGGAGTTTTACAAGGAAGAGAAGGGATGGGGTGGGACCTGGAGGGGGACCTTCCCCAATGAGTCTGAGGAATGGAAGCTGGTGTGACTGCAGGGAGTGACTTTGGAGATCTAGCTAGCTGGGACCTCCCTCCCCTCCCCTTCCTCCTACTGTCTCTCCACCTCGGTCTCACCCTGTCCTTGGAAGGGGGGCCACCCGGGCTAGGGGAGGTCTCTGGCTGCTTCACCCAACTCAGCAGGCACCAGCATTCAAACAGACGCCCAGCTGGACCTTGGCCTTCATCAGGATCACGTGCCCAGCTGACGTACCTCCCCCCCAAACCTAGTCAATAACAGAGGGCACACCCCCCACTATACAGCCGAGGTGATAGGCTCAGAGCCCTTCTGCACTACTCCAGGCAAAGGAGTCTGTGGGGGCGGGAAGGGCTCGCCCATCGCGCCCCCCATGAGACCTCTTTATGGGGGAGCAGGTAACCTATTTCTGGGTTCCTCGGAGGAAGTTCTCAGCAGAACTAGCCTTTGTGATTTGATGGAGAGAAGGAGGGGGAAAACGAGCAGGGTGGATGACCAGTCTATCTCCTGAGCGGTGTGGCGCTAGAAGGTAGGAGGCAGGGAAGGTGCGATGGGAGGGGCCAACCCGCAGAAGGGGTTCAGGAGCAGAGGTCGGTCTCGGGAAGGGCGGGAGGCCTAGGGCCTGGAGGAGGTGACCTCAGAGGTGGAGGGGTAATGGAGCGTCAGGAGACAAAGCGCTCGAAGGTCAAGGCGGGATCAGGAGAGCCGTTTAAGTAAGAGAATGGTGCTGAGGTCAGCAGCGGCGCGCGCTAGAGAGTGGGCGGGGCTGGAGCAGGCCCGGGGTGGGGAGGGGAGGGACCGACCAGTGCCGACTCTGGGTCCAGGAAGCGGGTCCAGAAGCGAGCCCACACTGACGGGTCGGGGGCGGGGCCTGGAGCAGAGGGGCGGAGACAGGGAAGCCCGCGGCGAGTCAGGAAGTGGCTGGGAGGCGGTGTGGGGCGGGGCCTGAAGATTTGGGGCGGGGCCTACAGGCCATGAGGGGCAGGGCCTCGAGGGCGGAACCAGGCAGGGCGGGACGGGGCGGAGCAGGGCAGCCTGGGGCCGGGAGGTGCGCGGGCGGAGGCAACGCGGAGGTGCGCTGGAATCGTTGGGCTCCGCGGGTGGCGGCGACGCGCACAAAGGCGGATTGTGGCTTCACTGGTGCTCGCGGCGGGCGGCGCGGGGGCGGCGGGGCACGCCGGGAACCCCGGCGGGAGCGGCGCGGGCGATGAACCGGGGCCCGGCATGGCCTCTGCGCGGCCGCCGGGCCGGGCCTGCGCCTCGGCGCCCGCGCCCGCGGGGCTCCGGGCCGGGCCGTCCGCCCTCCCCGCCGCCACCGCGGCCTCTCCCGAGCCTGCGGGCGGCGCCGAGGCCGATGAACGCTCGCTGCAACACATGCTGCGCGCCATAGCCGAGGAACGCGGCCGCGTCAGCCTGCGCCGCGAGGTCTGCGGCCTCGGTGAGTGGGGCCGGCCGGGGGTGATGCGGGGTCGGCGGGGCCGGCGGGGCCGGAGCGGCGCCGGGGTGTGCGCGCCTCCGCGTGTCTCTGCGCGTCTCCGTCTTTGCCTGTCTGTCTCTTCATGTATCTCTGTCTTTGCGTGCGTCTGTCTCTGCGCTTGTCTCTGTAGCTCCCTGCTTATCGCGTTTGCCTCCATGTGCCCCCAGGTTCCTGCGTCTGGGTCTTTCCTGTGCCCCTATGTCTCTGTCTCTGATTTTGGTCCCAAGAGCATCCCCCATGCTTAGGTTCCTGTGTCTCTTTCTCTTTCCCATGTCACTTGGTGTCTCCCTCTGTTCGTCTTCCTCTTTCCATTTAGTGGCTTTGCCAGGCCCCTTCTCCAGGAAGTCTTCTCCGAAGCCTTAGGGCCTCAGTGCCGCTGCAGAGTGTGGGCGCTAAATTTGGGGAGACCCTCCGCTCATCATTGCAGAACCAGGGTCCCACCGGCTGTGGGCAGACCCCCTTGCAGGTGCGCCCTGGTCCCTGTCCCCACCAGACAAGGAGGACTTCTTCCTGAAGCCTTTGTCTTGCACTTGACTGCACCCGCTGGCTCTGCTTGACCCTTGGCTCCAACTGGGGGGACCTGTTGGGCCGCAGTCCCCTGTACACACCTGCTTAGCAGAGGGAGCAGGGCCTCCTGCTCCTCTGGGTGTGATTCCGCTCTCAGGAGGCCTAAGTCATAGATGTGACAATAGGGTGGGGTGGAGGGGGTATCTCTTATTGTTGGAAAGACCTTGGGACTGCAGGTGTGGGTGGGGTATCCCCGCTGGGCTGGGTGTGAGGTAATCGCTGCTGATGGGTCATGGATCCACAGGAGACCCCTCCCCTGTAGTGTCGGGCTTGCCGTTTTCTCCAGGAAAAGACCCCTCCCTTTTTCATGCGGGAATGACTTCATAGCATGCTATCTGCCACCCCCACCCCACCCTCATCCCCAGGCTGGGCTGGGGATTTCTGAGAAGGCTACAGCATTGTGGAGAAGGGAATATCAGCTTTGAAGATTCTGCCAGTTCTCCCTTCATTCACCACTGGGGAATCTGAGTCCCAAAGAACCAATGTGCCCCTCTTAAGGTCCCAAGGCAGCAGGGACATGGCAGCCCCAAGGGGATCCAGGTCCCTTAGCCGGGGCCACACCCTGGAGGATGGATGAGGAGAGGAAATAAATTCTAGTCCTCCTTTGTGCAGGAGGTGGCTTTACCAGGAGACACTTCCCTTCAGGGAGCGCGTCCCATCCCGGACCTGCCCAGAGAGTGAAGCTTTCCTCTTGCACCGGGTGGGGATGCGGTGGGGATGGGCGAGGATGTGGGTTTCTCTGGTTTCTTTTCTGAAAAGTGTCACGACTTAGTTTTGAGCAGAAATGGAAGGATTTGCATTAATTCATTCAGCAGACACTCCCTGAGCACCTACTGTGTGCCAGGCTGCATGCCAGCCCAGTAGGCCCGCCTGTCACCTGGCACAGCATATCTGAAGTGGGAGGGGTCTGAGGGACCATCTGCTCCAGGCCATTCAGCCCTTCGCTCAGTGGCTCTGCACAGCCCCTCCCCACACCCTTGTCAACATGCTCCTACTGTCTTCTGACCTCTGAGCATCTCTTTCCCCTGTTGGGACAGTCCCTGCCCCAAGGAGCCCACAGGGCCATCCCTAAGATCAGTAATCATTTGTTCTAGCAGCTGGGTCTCGCTGACCCCTTTCCACGTGCCGGGTGCCATATGCGTGCCATCATCGGTTTGGTGATACTGAAATGCTATCCCTATTTCACCAATGAGGCATCTTCAGTTGAGGGAGGCGAGAGTCATCCAGGGACAGCCAGTGAGGCTAGGGCACAGCAGGGACTGACCCTTGGTCAGTCTGACCCCAGAGCCTGCCCCGTCACCCCATCCCCCCACCTCCACAATGTGCCGAGCCAGGCCTCACTGCACGCCCTGCTCTGCATCTGGGGAGAGTAGCCCCCTAGCAGTAGGTCCAGATGGTCATGCTATGACCCTCTTTCCTCTCCTGGCCTGCAGTCCACCCTCCCTCACAGGCCTCCCCGCCTTACCCCTCGCCCTGCCCCAGACCCCTGAACTCAGTCTCCGCCTGTGCTGAAGCTCTGCACGTGGAGGCCTGCTGTTCTCTCCACCTGGAAGGCCAGCCCCTACTCACCTGTCCTGCAAACCCCTGTAGGTGTCCCCTCAAGCCGCTGCTCCAGGGCTGCCCCCAGGAATCCTCCCTGTACCGCCACCTTTGTCCTGGATAGTCGGGTGCTGGTGGCATTGTAATAGCCTGTGTGGCAGTCTCCCCAGTGGACAACATCTAGCAAACAAGAGAGAGTGAATTCCTGGACTGGAGCGTGAAGGGTGTGGACAGTCGAGGAGAATGGAATCCCAACCTCCTGGAAGGGTGCATGTTGCCCACCTCTCATTTTTCAGATGGGGAAGGGGCAAGCTTCATAGTGACCTCACGCCCAAAGCAGAGAAAGGACCCAAGAGTCGCCCTGGCCCGCAAGCCGAGCCAGAGCCACGGAGCACTTTTCCACCCAGTGGCTCAGGAAACCCTCTCTGTCTCCACCTCACAGCTGTGACAACCTGTTACATTTAGGAACTCACTGAGACCTCCCAGGTTGCTGCTGCTGTTTAACTAAAGCTCAGGTTATTCAGAACCTTGCCGGTTCTGTGAGGTTGTTTTGAAAGTGTCAGGGAGGCTGTGGTGGACATGTTTGATCCCAGACAAGCTGTTGTCATTTCTGAGTCACAGAATATGCCTTTGCGATGAAGGGGAGCACCCGCCCCGCCATGCAGGCCTCGTCAGCTGGCTGTCAAGATGAAAGGCACCTTGTGGGTGCAGACCTGACTTGAATCTTGTTTGCTGTGGCCTCTGCAGGAGAAGCATTTTTGAGCATTTGCCCCGTGCCAGGAGGGGGTTCAGCGTAATCCCTGCCTGGCGGGAGGGCGCCATTGAGCCTGGCAGAGAAGCCGGGTGCACAGGTGGCACAGCTGGAGTAAAAGCCCTGCTGGGAGCCACCAGGGCCACAGCCACTGCCAGCAGGATCTTGGTGTTTCATCCACAGGAAACTGCTAGTGATTCCAGGTCACAGGTGAACCGACCTGGCTGCCCAAGGTCGCTCCTGAGGGCCTCCAGAATCTGAGCTAGGCACACAAGGGGTCCGGTGCCCAGATGTGTGATGCAGGCATCTGGGCCAAGATGGGCATAGTCTGACACTTCTGCTGGGGCCTAGGCCTTCTCATGGGCTCTGGACGTCAGCCCAAACATGCTGTGTGACAGCTCCCTTTCCACGGGGGCCGCGAGCCATTGACCTGTGGTTAGGCCACATGGACAGGACCTGGAACCCGGTGGGAGCGGCGGAGAGGCACCCTGAGGGGAGGGTCTTGCATCGTGCTGTTGTCTTTGGGCCCTGCCCCGGAGAGCGCTTCCAGCTGTCACTTCCTGTTAGGTAGCCCCTCTCTGTGATACTGTGGGGCAAAACAAGTGTTTTATGTTCACAGTTTTCCTTTTACACTCAAAGTGCCCCTATAATGTAGGTATCTCTGGTACTCCTCTCTGTCCTGATGAGGAAATGCAGGTGTAGTGTGAAGGAACACGCCTCCAGTCCCGTGGCTTGTAAGTGCCAGAATCTGTCTGAGCCCAAGCTCTCAGCAGAGGTGAGGCACACCCATCCATGTCCTTTTGGTGCTGGCAGCCCGGCCGTAACAGGCGTGTACAGCTGCCGGGCCCAAGGTGGACTGGGGAAAGGCCCAGTGGAGATATGAGGGTGTGCGCCCCTGGGGGCGCAGAGAAGGGAGCCACCCAGGCTGCAGGGGCTGAGGGGGCACTGGGCAGCTCGCGGCCTCTGAGAGGGGCTGAGGCGGGACAGTGCACAGCTGGGAGTGGGGGGCGAGGCTCGTGCACGAGCAGTGGGGGGTTGGGTGCCCCAAATGTTCGGCTCACAATTTGCACTTCCTTGGCCTGACCCTCCGGAGATTTTCGGGTGGTTGACTTGTGGGGGCCTGTACTGGAGAGGCCACGCACAGAGGACGCTGCCCGCCTGCTGTGGGCCGGCCGCACTGTATGTACCTGCAGCGGGTTCCACCCAGGTAGGTTCTGTTATCATCCATTTTGCAGATGAGAAACCAAGCTTCTGAGAGGAAGGTGACTCACCCAAGGTTGCAGCTGGGCGGTGGCAGGACGGGGGGTTGTAGGGTTCTAGCAGAGGCCTGTCCGGTGCAAATAGCCATTCTGCACAGAGCTCATGCCAGAGGGAATGAAGGGGAACCGCCTTCCCGTGAGCCCTCCTGAGTGCTGGCCCCTACATGTGCGGGCACCTGCTGCCACCCTGGGAATGGCAGAAGGACCGCACACGCCAGCCTGGCCTTGTAGTGTTAGATGAAGGGTAGCTGGGTGCTAGGGGCGGGGTGGGGGTTTGGTGGGATATGTAGCTGGAGGGGGAGACTGGGGGCCTCCACATCCTAGTCTGTAAAGTGGACACCATGATGTCTGCAGAGTTGTGGCATCGTGTGAGGCGCAGCGGGCATAGCTCACAGTGGCAGGAGGAGTCAGTGCGATGCCGCAGGTGCAGGGCTGGCCCTATAGGCTGCTGCTGTTTGTAAGGGCACAGCACGTGGGCCCCCACCTGCCCATGGACTCCGATCTGCACTCGCACTTGGGACCCGGGCCGCCTGCAATCCCTGGGCACCGTTCCCAGCTTCCCTGGGGCCCTGGGCCTCCCACCCTTCCACAGGCCGACCTGGGTCTGGGCCAGGGGGGTGGGTGGGGAGGAAGTGTGACGGGCCTCTTTCTTGGTTCCTGGGCCTATTCCTAAGGCCCATGGGTTCCAGCCTCTATCTGCCAGTGTGACTCTGTCCCTGGGCAGGGGCTCTGTGTCCTTTCAGAGAATCCTGATGTTGTCGGATGTCCCACATTAGAGAGACCGAGGGCCACAGCCACAGGGACCTCTGTGTGAGGGGAGAGGGAAATTGGCTGTGTTGGCCCCGGCCCGCCCCCATACTGGCCGTGCCCCCCTCCCCCAACAAGTCACACCCCCGCGGTCCTCCTGCTGCTCTTGCCTCCTTCACTGAGCAGGGCAGGCTTAGGAGTGCCTGCCCAGCCATGAGCCTCTTGTTAAAAAACGGCCTCAAAATCCCCAGACAAATGTTTTCCAATTAAAAAATGGTATGTGCACATACTACTAGAAACTGGAAAATATTGGAAATGGAAAGAAAATTCCCTGTAGTTCCGATCACCCAGACACACACTCTTAACTGTGCAAAGTCTTGCTTTCCAATCTTTCCAAAGCCTTTCTAAGGAGTACTTGATATTCTGTACATCAAGTTTCTTAATCATGCTTTCTTACTTAAAATTCCTAAAACATGTTCATGTTGTTCAAACTCTCCACGTTATTTAAGTGACTACAAGATAGTTAAGTAGATGTGCTATAATTTCCTGAATTGGTCTCTTCGGTGGGAAACTTAGTTTGATCCAGTTTTCTGCTATTATAAATAGTTCGCAACAAACCTCTCTGTTTCTGCAAAGGCTTCCGCATTTGCATGTCTTCTTTAGTAACCTGGGGGGTTATTCCTTAGAGGCTGCTGTCTGGGCCCCAAGGGCAGTGCTGGGACCACAGGTGGACATGGCGGATGGTGGATGGAGGTGTGCCCCGCTCAAGGAGAACTGTTTAAGCAGTTGGTACAGGACGGGAAGGAAGGTGGGCAGCAGAAATTGATGGTGAGCTGAAGGAAGCAGGGCCCACTTTGTTCCACAGCCCAGGACTGGTGGGGGTGGGGTGGGGACGGGGGTTGGGCCTGGAGCTGAGTGAACATGGGCCAGGCTGGCTCCCCACCTGCACTCCCACCATGGCCAGCAGCCGCTGCTCCCTTCCAGTCTTCGTCACCCCTCTCACCTCTCGCCCTGCACTGCCCAGCTTGTCCCAGCTGAGCAGACATCAGACCTTGGGCCTGAGTCCAGTGTGCCAGGCTGCCCGCGCTGAGGCCCTCTGGGTGCAGCAGCAAGCCTGGTCCTGGCCCTTCCCGCTGGTGTGGGTGGGGAGCAAGCCTTGGGTAGGTCAGGCATTCTGGGAGCAGGCCTGCTTCTGAGAAGCTTCCTCTGGCTGACCAGCTCGCCCTCCAAGGGCCTGGGGTGACCCGGCAATGTGCTCCTGGGCTCTTGGCTTTGACTCAGGCAGCAGAAGGTCCTGGGGGAGCTGGGCTGGATGGGAAGGACCCGGAATTCAGCCAGCCTAACCATGTTGCTGTGCAGACTGGTGAGTGAGGCTCATATGGGACCCAGATGGGCAGATCACAAGAGCCGGAATGCTGATAGGGCCCTCCCACCTGTAGCCCACTGGTACGGGGTTTCTTCACTGTTCGTGTGCAGGACTAGGGCCAGGGCATGTGGAGGGGAGGAGGGCCCCTGGATAGCCTGCCAGGACCCAGCTAGCTGCAGAGGAGAGGGTACTGCTGGTCGTCCTGTAGACAAGGTATTGGAGCTCCCAGGGGTGGGGCCACCTCACTCAGGGAGGACTCTTTGCACACCTGGACGGGCAGGGGAGGCATCAGCTCAGCTTGGGAGGTACCCCCCCGCCATACACACACTTATTAGAACGGGAATCTGGTGTCTGACAATATTCAAGACAAACAGCAAGCTGGCTTGAGTTTTTAAGAGTATATACTTCTTCCTGATCAGTGTGGCTCAGTGGGTTGGGCGTTGTCCTGCAAACCAAAAGGTCGCCGTTTCGATTCTGGGTCAGAGCGCATGCCTTGGCTGCAGGCCAGGTCCCCAGTTGGGGCCATGTGCAAGAGGCAACTGATCAATATTTCTCTCAAGCATTGATGAAATAAATATTTCTTTTTTAAAAGCAAGCATTGAGTGCATAAATAAATGGAACAACAAATCAATATTTCTCCCTCACCTCCTGCCTCTCTCTCCAAAAATCAGTCATGAAAAATTTTTTTAAATATTTTTTAAATTTTTATTCATGTACTTTTAGAGAGAGGGGGAGGGAGAAAAAGAGGGAAACATCAATGTGTGAGAGATACATCAATCAGTTGCCTCTCGCATGCCCCCCAAGTGGGGACCTGGCCTGAAACCCAGGCATGTGCCCTGACTGGGAATCAAACTGACGACCTTTTGGTTCGAAGGCCGGTGCTTAATCCACTGAGCCACACCAGCCAGGGCAAAAATAATTTTTTAAATAAAAAAAGACTATATATTTTTGCCTCTTTTGAATGACCAGTGAGTGAATTCTTGAGAAATGTCTGTTGGCAAAGCGAGACGGGGGCTTAATTGTTATTTATTGTTTTTGTCTTGTAGACAGAGTTGCTGTTACTGTTTGTCCTTAATGTAAAAAATCCTTTGCTTTGGGATGTGCATTGAGTCTTGAAAAACACTATATTGGGACATTTCTTATGATAGAACATGAGAAAAGCAGAATACAGACAGACAGCTATCTCTGAAAAGCAGGCAAAACCTAGATAATAAGGAAAAGTGACTTATACAAAGTGCTCGCCCTGCTGTTTGCACGGCTAGGTTTAGGGCCAACAAGAATGAAACAGGAAGCAGCAGAAATAGGAAGAATCCCATCCCTCCCCCCAAAGACAGAAGTAGGAGCCCAAAGCTACAATGTCGCATTTGGGGCTGCAGGTTTCACACCCGCCGAGCCCCCAGCTCTGTTCCCAGGTCCATCCTGTTGACCCACAGTTTGCCTGTGATGGCCCGGGGAGGAGGGGAGCCGCCCCCCACCACAGCAGGCTCTTTAGCTGCTGCTCAGCTCCTGGGATCCTCGCTCTTGCAGCAAAACCCGAAGAGCCAGCCTGCGTCAGCTGCATGTGGCCCCAAGTGCAGGGTGCAGTCACCCTCAGCCAGGGCCTCTGCACCTGGCGTCTTCCCGGAAGTCCGTCCAGGCCACTACTCTCCTGAGGAGTCTCGGAGCCCACACAGCTGCCACCTCCTGTTAATGTGCACCTGGTATTGTGATCTCCCATGGTTCCTCGTGACCAAGGGGTGTGTCCCCGTCGGCAGGTGAATATGGTGAGACTCAGTGAAGTTGAGGCTTTGGTTCAGGGTCCCAGAGCAGGTTTGGGATCCAGGCATTCTGCATGCATGTGGCCTGTCCATCCTCACACTCACCTGTCCCTTTCCCCCAGGAGAGGCGTTGTGTCCTGTCTGTGGCCTCCCCTGCCCCTGCTTTCCACAGCGAAGGAGGTCTCAGAAGGAGCAGGAATGGAGGGGGACACGTCCAGAGGCTGTGCGGGAGTGGGCGTTTCTGAGGACAGGAGCTGAGCAAGGGAGCCGGGGCTTCAGTTCCCTCGTGTGGGAAGGATGGGAGAATGGTCTCTGGGGAGGGGCAGAGGGAGGATGCCAGGTGGTACTGGAGATAGGACACCTGAAGGGCCAGCTGCCCTAGAACCCTTGTTTTGTGCGGCATGTCATCAGCTTTGCATCTTGGCACGTTGGAAGTGCTTAGTGCCCTTCGGCCTGAACTGGAGAGCCCGCAGGAACTGGTGCCAGGATGCAGCGGTGAGCAAGCCTGCCCCTCTGCTGGGCTCTCAATTGGGCAGGTTGGTCCAGCTGGGTCCAAGCCTGGCCCAACTCGCCAGGCGCGAAGCAGTGAGTGAGTGGGTGCACTCGTGGCTGAGTCCCTCTGGCTGGGCGTTAGTGTCTCACGGAGGCAGTGTACTGGGCAGCGTGGCTGGGCCGTGAGCATCTCCTGTAGCACTGGCTGAGGCTTCCAGGATGCTGTGACATGCCTCACACCATGTGGCACCTTGGGGTGGAGGCAGGAGGAGGTGGGATGTTCCCTGGTCAGTGACCCCAGGCAGTTGGGCAGGGTGAGGGAGGTGGGAGTGGAGGTGCCCAGGCCTCAACTCCTGTCTGGGAGGGGCACCTGTGTAGGTGTCCGAGGGGGCCTGAGAGGTTAATCGGGAGAGTCGAAGCCCGTGGTGGAGGCCCATGGGCGCATGAGAGCAAAGCGGTGAATCAGGGTTTGAACGGGGCCACAGCATAAGGAGATCATGGGAGAGAGGATTGAGGTGTGGAGCTGCTCTTTGTGCTCAGGTGGGTTCGGAGCCCCCAGGGAACAGCCCCCAGGAAGAGCTGGTGGGGAGCCAGGCGCCGCATCCTGTGAGGAAGGCTGCCGGCTGCAGGTGTGGGCAGGCAATTGCTGCTTTGGAGAGTCCGGGGATTGCTTTTGGGAACTGTAGGCCGAGGGCTGCTCTGGCAGAGCCTCACCCTGTGCAGGGGCAAGGGCTCTTCCTCATGGAACCCCAGGGCCTGGCCCAGAGCAGGCGCTCAGAGTGGGTGCTGATGGCACCTGACCTGGATTCCAGTCCCAGCGCCCGTTCTCACCCTGCAGGGTCACCTGGCCCAGGGGTGACTCCGCCACCGTGGAATGGGCTGTGAGGGAGATCCCGGATGAGGGCTGCGGGTTTTGAAAGCACCTTGAGAGTTTCGCAGCCTTGCGCGTGTGTTAGGAAGGATCGGGAACCCAGCTACTGCTGGGGGTGCATTTCAGGGTTGCCATGTTGTTCCCTGAGCAAACGGAAAACTGGTGGTTTGTCAGGGTCACCTGTTGTTCAACACCTGCCGACTCCCGGTTGTGGGCCTGCCCACCTGGGTCTGAGGTCACCTGCCTGCCAGGGGCCTTGTCTGGGTGGGGAGGAGCACTTGGCCAGGCGGTTAGGAACCAGTGTGACCAGGCTCCCTTCAGATCAGGGCTGTGGCCTGGCTCTGCCACGTTCTAGCAGGGTGACATCAGACAAGTGACTCGAGTCTTGAGCCTCAGTTTCCTCATCAGTTAAATGAAGGTAGTAATTTGATTTCATGAGATCTTGGCGAAGTCGGAAGAGGTAAAGTAGCTCAGGTGGGCACCCAGAAGTGGGAGGGGTCAGGGAAGGCCCCACATGTGGGCAGGTCACCTGGGCGGTGACAGCTGAGCTGCTCTCTGGGCCGTGGCCCCGAGCGTTTGGTCAGGGAAGGAGGCCAGGGGCTGGAGTATGGGCTCCACACCTCCAACTTCACAGGGCCTTCTGGAGAGGCCGGCTCATCTGGTGAAGGAGTGAGACTTTTAACCGAAGAAGGCGGAGAACCAGGCCAGGTGTTGGGCTTGTTCTGGTCCAACCAACCCCACGCTTCCCTTAGGCTAGCTTGGGGGCACGGCGGGCCATGCGCTCACTCACGTGGGGACCCGTCTGCCTAGTACTTCCGTCCGAGAGCTTCATCAGGACAGCCCGGGCCTCCCTGGGCAGCTTCTTTGTCTTCCGTGCCCTGCAGGAGTGTCTCGGGCCAGCAGGGCGCACTGAGAGGCACAGGGTGCTGAATGGCCTATTGAGGGGCCACAGAGGCCTATTCACTGGGCCCAGGCTGCTGCTTGGACGCTCTCCAAAAAGGACACTTGACCCCCCCGCCCCCCAGCCTTTTGGGAGGCCAGGCCCAGCAGAGGCTGCTGCTGAGCCAGGCCCTTGTTCCGATGGCCTGGGGATGGGCATCAGGCATCTACTTTCTGTGGGTCACAGCTCTGCCAGTCCATTCTCCCCACTCCAGGGAGACTTCCCTCTCAACCCCCTCTCTACCAACCCTTCAGGGGTCCCCAGTCCTCTGAGGGTACAGACAAGGCCCCCAACCCAGTGAGGAGGTCCCTGAGGTCAGGTTGTCTGTAGCCCGGACTTCCACGCAGCATCGTGGGCCTTTTTCCTGCCCTAGTCACCCAGGCATCCCCCCCTCCACAGGCCCCGGTATGCCCCCCTTTGCCCACTTTACTCATAGTTGGGAGCCCTCAAGCTGAATGCCCTCCTCGGGAGGCCTCCCTGCCACGCTGACAAGGCTGGCGCTTGACATGTGGGCTCAAGGTGCGCACCTGCCCGCCTGGCCCTTGCCCAGGAGGCTGTCCTGCTTGTCTGATGAAGCTTGCGCCCACCCGCAGCACACACCCCAGGTGCAAGGACCCTGCTAGGCGCCGCTCACTGCTGGCCATCCCACCACCAGCACTGAGCGCCATGCCTGATGGTGGCCCCAGGAGACAGACGTTTGCTGGGCTGAGCGGAGCACGTGCAGGTGGCTGCCGGAACCAGCTCCAGTGGTGGTGAGACTCGGACCTTTTCTGCACTTTGCAGACATGCCAGTGTCATCACCTGACTTCACACACGCAGGTGGATGGCCACTCGGGGGGAGCACCTGGGGGAGCCCGGGGCCCCTCCTTCGGTGGTTTACCCATTCACCTTCCACTGCTGGGCGTGAGGTCCGCCTTGCTTCACACCCCTTCCGCCTGCAGTGTCAGCAGGTGCCGTGAGAAGTGAAAAATAGGATCTTCTAGTTCCTGTTTACATTTCCTAATTGTGTGAAGGTGAGTGTACTTTCCTGTCTTACATGCTATTTGCTTCTCCCTTTGCTTTCGTCCTGTTCCATTTTCTCCGGCATTGCACGACTCACTGCTCGCTGAGGAAATCCACCTTCACTGGAGAGTTCCAGCACTTTCCCAGGGCAGCGTTTGTTTCTTCCTCTGTCTATGGCGTGTGGTGTTTTTTCTCTATAAGAATTTTTTACGTGGTTTGTCATTCTTGTCTTTAAAAAGATTGTGTTTATTTATTTGCAGAGAGAGGAGAAGGGGGAGAGAAAGACAGGGAGACAAACATTGACACCACAACCAGAGACCTTGGCCCACAACCCAGGCATGTGCCCTCCCCGGGAATCGAACTGGCGACCTCTCGCTCTGTGGAACCACACCCAGCCCACTGAGCCACGTCAGTCAGAGCTGCCATACTTCTCCTTGATATCGTTTCTGTTTTAGTCAGAAAGGCTTTTCTCTCTGAGACAAAAAAATTCACTCATAGTTAATTTTTTTTTTATAATTTTAGTTACAGCATTTAAAAGTTTTGATCTTTGTGGAATTTATTTGGGCCTGAGCAGGGACTCAACCTTCCCCTTTTCCTTAGCTAGCCAGCTGCCCCAAGACTAATTGTCAAAGAATCATCTTCGTCTTGCTGAAGCCAGGCTGTTTGATTTATGTAACTAAATTACCATGTGTTTCACTTCTGTTTCTGCACCTTGTACTCTCCCCCGCTCCTCTGTACAGTGATGTGCTGTGCCCCCTCCCCTTCATCAGTCACTTAGTTCATTTCATTTTCTCACTCAGTTAGCCAGCATTTATTGTTCCTGTAGGTCAAACACTATTGTATGAACTAAGTAGACAGACAGCAGTGAACAGGGCGATCCGAGAGGAAAGGGATGCGATGCGGTCCTTCACGGAGCTGATGTTCTCTTCTCTCTGTGAACGCAGCTCTGTTCTGGAAGGGCAGGAGTTGGCCGGCAGCAGCCTCCAGCCCAGCTCCCGCCAGCTGCCTGCATTGGTATATAGGCCTTTACTGAAGCACAGCCAGGCCCGGCTCTTTCTGTGGCTCTGTGGCTGGTTTTGTAGTTGAGACAGGACCGTATGGCCTGCGGAGCCTGAAGTGTCTTTTGTCTGGAGCTTTACAGGGAAAGTTTGCAGGCTCCTGTGCCAGGGATGGCCGAGCGCCAGCAACAAGCAGTGGGGTGCACGCTGGCATCTGACGACCGGTGCTGGGGGCTCATGGACGTGGGGGGGTGGGGGGTTGGGGAGGCTCTGCAACTTTCAGTGGGGTGGGGGGAAGGCCCCCCGAGGGGGCGAGGAAGGAAGCCCCTGGGGGACTTTGAGCAGGGAAGTGACACGCCGACCGCAGCGGGGCCTGGCAGGAAGCTGGCACAGGCAGCGGCGTGGCCCAGGGCGAGAGCCGTTCGTGAAAAGTGGCTGGATTCTGGGTGTGTCTGGAGGAAGAATGGATAAAATAGTACACAGATAAGTCAGAGAGTTCTGCAGGGGAAAAAGAAGTGGAGGCAGAAACAGACAAATCTGTGAAGGAACAGACCTGTCCAAGAAAATGAGGGCTGGAGCGCTCCGGTCGAACCGGCCCCTGACAACACAGTGGCTGGCGGGTGATATGGGGACAAGGGCAGCTTTTGGCTGGTTTGTTTTTAAGTTGGCTGAGTCTTCGGTGTTGCATTTGTGTGGATTCTTTTGGCTACAAGTGACAAACCAGTCCACAGGCGCTGAGACAGAAGGAGAAAGTTACTGGTTAACAGGTGGGTGAAACCTCAAACCTCCAGGAGAACAGCAGCGCCCAGTGCTAAGGACGCGAGTGTCCCCGCTCTCTTCCCTGCTCTGCTCTTGGCTTCTGTCTGGCTGCCTCTTCCCGCGGGTTGGCCTCCTCCACAGGGCTGGGTAGGGGCATCTGCAGCACTGGAGGGAAACGGGGCATTTGAGTTGCTGGTGGCAGAGGGTTCTAGTCTGCTTCAACAGCTAACCAGAGTCATGTGTTTCTCACTGGAACTATAAACATACAGTGAATAGGTGACTAGATTTCCCCATTGGCCCACTCTTGTATTCCCAAAATGAGCCCTGCGTGGTTGTGGCAGCTCCTTTCAGTGGACTGTTGGGTTCCTTTTCATAGTTAAGGTTTTTATGTTCCTGTCCAGGAGAGAGATGAGCTGTAATTGTGTGTGTGTGTGTGTGTGTGTGTGTGTGTGTGTGTGTGTGTGCTGTGTGTGGCGCGCTGTTTTTGGAATCGATGTTATGCCTCCTTGTTAAAAAGTATTTGCAAGTTTCTCAGGCTCTTAGGACACGCGAGTGACACTGGAGCGCTCTGTTTCTGGAAGGTCTGGGAGATGCATCCTCTCAGAAGCATCTGGCCTGCTACTCCAGTGGCTTTTCATGGGGGGTGGAGTAGCTCTTGGACAGTGCTCTCTATGGTCATACACAACCATCATTTTTTATGGCTGTGAACTTGTTCAGCTAGAGTGTGGGTGTGGCTTAACCAAGGTGGGTGCATGGTAGAAAAGGGTCCGGGCGGGTTTCACGGACTGCCGTATAAAATCCGACGTGGGATCGCGCCACAGGTCTGGTGAGTGGAAAATGACCCTGCATTATTAACAGTGACCGGAGTGGTCTCTGTTCAGGGAGGGGTCTCCATTCAGGGATGTCTGCAAAGTGGCAGGGGCTGCACTCAGCACCTGGTGGAATCCTGTTTGGTCTCCATAGCAACTGCAGGAGGGAGCTGCTGTTCTCCCAATTTTATGGATGAGGAAATGACAGGTGAGAGGTTCAGGAACTTACCCACGTAGGCAATGATCGAGAACATGAATCCAGTCCCCTCTCTAATGCTAGCCGGACAAAGCCTTCCCTGGACCCCATGTTGTGCCTGCGTTAATAAGGAAAGCCTCGTAAGGTTGGGGAGGTGCCTTCCTTCCCAGAGTACATTAAAGAGTCACCTACGTGGAACATGACTTAATGATGTGAAATTGCCACTCTGCTGGGAAGTGGAGCCTGTACTGCGTGCTCAGCCAGACTCTTTCCTGGACATCAGTAGGGCAGAGCTCAGAAGGCCACTGTGCCCCCCACCCCCACCTTTAAGTGACAGCTAGGGCATCAGGGCCAGGGCGGGGATGTTCCAGGGGCGTAGCGGGAGGTTTGGAAGAAGCCTGAGTTGATTTCCTGGCTGCCCACCAGATGACCTGAAGGTCCCCTCAGCCTTCTCATTCATAAAGCAGCCAGAAGGCTCTGGCCCGGCACATGTCTGTGGGGGGCCTTGGAAAGGGCCAGGGCAGGGGTGGGAATGCTGGGTTGGAGCCCCAGGTGCTAGCAAGCCCCTGGATTCCAGGGCTTCGCTTGCCTTATCTTTAAACTGAACACTGGGCTTCTGAATCCCCACCTCACCACCAAGTTGCCCTGAGGACCCGAAGAGGTCACCGGTGAAGGGGCGTTGTGAGCTGCTGGGCACAGGGCAGGCAGATAGGAGCAGTACTCCCCGACCTGCGTCCCTCAGCCCCGGCGGGGCTGCCTACGCTTTGTTACTCCTGGCTCCCAGCGTGGTGCTCGCGTTGTTTACAGATGGAAGGCGAGCCCCTCCACCCGCAGAAGAGGGCGAGTCTCCGTGCTGCCATGCGCGCTTCACTGTGGTGGTCGGCAGCGCAGCCACTGTCCCTGAGCCCGGCCGGCACTGTCGTGCTGTAGACGCTGTTGTCACCAGTTCAGCATCGTGCAGGAGACAAAATCCACGGCAACGTAGTCCCAGAGCACTGAAGGGGGGGGTGGTTCCAGTTCTCACACAGCTCGGAGCCCCTGAGGCTGCACAGTGCGAAGGGCCCTGCCAGCTCCGCAGCCCAGTGGCCACCTTTGTCGGCCGCCACTGGAGGCAGCGGAGGCAGCTGGGCCGGCAGGTGCCGGTGTTCCTGATACAGTTTGTTCTTTGTGGATTCTGTGTTTGCATACTCGTCTACTTGCTAACGTTTACTTCTGACCCCAAGTCAACATTTAGGATGCTTTCGAGGTTAATTGGGGACAGACAGTGTTGAGACATGGGAGCCACCTGCGAGGTGGGACAGGGCAGGGCTCTGCCTCTTGTCTCAGTCCCCCGCTGTGAATAAGGACCCTTGGCTGTCTTCTCAGTGCCGCTGGTCCCAGTGAGGGAAAGCTGTGATGGCGGAAACTCATGCGCTGGAGGAGCTCTGTGCAAGCACGAGCCGTAGTGCTGCTGACCCGCGGTGCTGCTGACCCGCAGCTCATTAGTGCACCGACCTTGTATTAAATCCTGTGTCTTTAAGCAGAAACACACCTCAGATAAGGTTATGTGTGGGTTGGCAGACAAAAATGTGCCCAGAGCCCCAAAGGAACCTAGCCGTGTATTTCCCCTAGGAGCTGCGGTTTGGTGTTGGCTGATTCAGTGTCTGTGGCCACTTTATAGAACATAACTCTCAGAAATTGGGGTGGACTGTAGTCAGGGCCATGGCGGGGGCCCTAGCCTGGCTGGGAAGGCGGGAGCTGTCCACGGTGCTGCCCACCGGCTGTGCACTGCTACACAGGCCAGGAAAACCTGCTGCCATAAGCCAGACGGTGGGGAGACAGGGACAAAGCCTGGAGGTTCAGGAGTTCCTGGCCCAAGGGCAGCTCCCAGGGCTGCCTGTTACCCAGGGCATTTCTCGCTGGTCGGGCCTTGGGGAAGGATGCAGGGAGAAGGGGTGTACCTGCGGGAGACAGCACAGGGCACACGGGCCCGGCTATGCCTCGTGTGACTGTTCACACACAGTTACTGCATCATGTGACATTGGGACATTGGAAAGTTCCGGATCCAGCAACACCATCCGAGCAGGCCACACTGCCCACAGTGACATGAGAAGGAGCAGGGCCGAGGGCCCCGGAGCCCCCTGCCCTGTGTTGTCATTCATAACACAGGCAGCATCTTTGTACATGGGGTTCCACTTCTGTATTTTCACTGCCCTTCCATAAGACCGAGTCACAGGAAAAGGCAAGGGCTCGTTTGTGTTTCGTGAGGAACATGGCTTCTGTTCTCCGGCACGTGTGAGCATTCCCAGCTTGATGCGCCCTTGCCAGCTGCAGCTGCTGTCACGTTTTGCTGACTTCGCTGGAGCCTAGTTTACGTGAGGTGGACTGTATCCGTGTGAAGGGAGCAGCGGGGTGACTTCTGGTGGCTGTGTGAGCCTGCGAAACCACCACCACGATCAAAACAGGACATTTGGGGTAACTGCCAGCCGCTCCTGTCACTCTGCGTTTCCCTCTCTGAGATGTCACACGGCCTTCTGTGCCTGCCCTCCCTCGCTCAGCACGAGGACGCAGAGTCCGTGGTTGGCTTCCATTGCCGTCAGTTGTCCACTGAGTGGCTGTCCCACATTCTGTGTGTCCATTCTCCTGGTGTCCAGTTTGGGGCCGTTAGGAGCAAAGCCCCCAGAAGTGTCTCTGTGCTGGTGCGTGTGCAGACGCACACCTCCGCACCCTGTGCTCCGTCCACGTGGGGGCTCCCAGGCTCCAGGCGGGTGGTGGCTGGGCCCCTTCCTGCTGTGTGCACCTGGGCAAGTTGCCCACGTCACTGAGCCCGTTTCCTGCTAGGGCAGGATAACCCATTCATCCACCCACACAGCATTTACTGAGCGCCTGCTGTGTGCCTGCCTGGCATTTACTGAGCACCGCTGTGTGTCTGGCACTGTTCTGGGCACCAAGATCTGGTGGCGGTCAAGCCCAGCTCCCTAGTCCTGGCTGCTGTCACACCATGGGGGGCAAACAGGAACAGAGAAGACACACCAGGTGGAGATGAGAAGGGTCAGGATGGCAGCAAGACAAGATGATGTAACAGGGAGGACCTAGAGACAGGCTCTCTGAAGAAGGGACATTGAAAGTCAAACAGAGGGATAGGAAGGAGCTTCGATGGGACGGTGGAAGGGCTCAGGGACACACCCTGCGGCAGGTCATGCCGTCAGCCTCCCACCTCCCAAAGAGGCTGGTGTGGCTGGGGAGGGGCGAGGGGCATACGCTATATAAGAACTGTGGATTTTGTTCTGAATTCAGTGGGAAAGGTCTTGGGGGAGATGTGAGAGGTCTTTAAAGATCCTGTATCTGTGGAGAGTAGAGGTGGGAGTTCAAGTTTTAGGTTTGAGGTTTTTTTTTTTTTTTTAAGATTTTATTTATTTTTAGAGGGAAGGGAGAGAAACATCCATGTGTGATTGCCTCTCACATGCCCCCTGCTGGGGACCTGGCCTGCAACCCAGGCATGTGCCCTGACTGGGAATTGAACCGGCGACTCCTTGTTTCGAAGGCCAACACTCAATCCAGTGAGCCACACCAGCCAGGCAGGAGTTCAAGTTTTATCCCAAGAATAACCACAGCCTCTTTGCTTAATTGTGCATGGGATCTGTAGTGGCGTGAATTGGGGCAGTGCCTGTCATGCAATCGTGGCAGGAATTTCAAACGGGTGGTGCAGACAGTCTGCTTGATTCCACTGGGTGCTGGGAGGCTGGGAGACGGCTGTCAGCCCTGTGGGCTTCCTGTCTTTGCCCCCTGAGGCTGACCGAGGTCCTGGCTGAGAAGACCCCTTCTGTTTCCTCTCTGGGGAACCAGGCAGGTTTTGGGAGCAGGTGGGCCACAGATGGCCCTGCAGCCCAGCAGAGGGCACGGTTGGAGCTGCGTTGGAGCCGTGGTTCTTTGGTAGTGGTGTCGCAGGACACTGAGGCTGGGACTTCCCTCCTGTGGCTCAGTCTTCTGGAGCCTGGTGGCTGAGCCCCAGGAGGAGGGGGCTCGGGCCACAGAACTGCCTGTGAGGGTGAGGGAGGGTCCCAGCAGCAGCTGGTCCTCGGTTTCCCGTGTCTAAGTGTAGGGTCAGGTCAGTTCCTTCCTGCACTGAAGAGTGAGCACCAGGACACAATGGTCAAGGGTCTTCCAGGCAGAGGGGAAGAACCAGCAACCATTGGATATTTGGGGTCTACGAGAAATAGCTCTGGGGCAGATCTTGAAATTTCCTTGGATCTGTCTAGAAAGGGAGGGGAGGAGGGAAGGAAACCCAGCTTTGCCAACACCTCTCTGCCTGGTAGGGGCTCTTCATGCCCTGCTCTCCGTCAGCCTGCATTCTGTCCACATTCCCCCAAGGAGGAGGTGGGGTCAGAGAGGCCAAGCTGCTTGCCTGGCGTCACAGCGCTAGTGGCAGCACTGGCGGTGGAAACCCAGGTCTTCCCCCAGAGCCCGGGGGCCTTTTTTGTTTGTGTAGGAAGCACTAACATAGATTTATTTATCCTAAAGAAATAGGGTTTGTCAAAAAGCAGAGTCCCCCGGATGATCAAGCAAGAATCACCCCTGCGTGCTGAAAGGCCCTGTGGCGCAGGGGTGAGGGGGTCTGTGCACACCTTCTCTGCTTTCTGCTGGCAGCTTAGACCAGCGGGCAGAAGGGTGGCTGCTCCTTTAAGTTGGGTCCTCTGTGGGGATTGCTGCAGCCTGGGGAGGGGAGGGGCATGGGCTGAGGGTGGAGCCTGTCTGGTGACGGATCTCCCCTCCAAAGCCCTTTCCAGCTCAGCCCCCACGATGCTTCCTCTCTCCTTAGGTCTTCCCTTTTCAGCGAAGCTGCTGATTCATACTCAGGCTGCAGTCTGCCCGGCAGTGCAGCTGGGAGCTGGGGCTTTGGTCCCCTTCTGGGTGGAGAACTGGGCCTCCTGGGAGGTGTCCTTTAGCCTCTCTAGCTTCCCCATGGTGGGGGGTGGTGAGGGAGGAGGGGGCTCTGGACAGCACAGAGCCCTGGTGGAAATACAGGTTGGGGATGGGGTGGGGAAGGAAGGGGCCAGCTTGGCCGAGGCCCTGTGACGAGGGCCAGGTTGACCCATCCTCTCATGCTGCTCTCTGGCCTCTCTCTGCAGGATATGTCAAGGATGACCGCATCGCCTTCTGGACCTGGATGTTCTCCACCTACTTCATGGAGAAGTGGGCACCACGGCAGGACGACATGCTCTTCTACGTGCGCCGGAAACGGGCATTCGCAGGCGGCGAGAGCGGTGGGGACGCAAGGAAGGTGAGTGGCCCCTCTGGCCCCAGCCAAGCATCCCTATGCGCTCTGCTCCTGGCGGGTGAGGTGGGCTTCCTGCAGTCTTCATGCACATCATAGAAGGAAGTGAGGTTCACTGAGCACCTACTATGTGCCAAGAACCAGGTGGAGACAGTCGCACATGCTTGCTAAAGGGGGGTGTGCTGGGCATGGCCTGCATTATTGTTAACCTTCACCCTGACCCTGAAAGGTAGCAATGTCTTCATTGCACCTGTGAGGAAGCTGAGGTTCAGAGGCTAGGAGACATGGCCAGCATCTCAGAAGGAGTGAATAAGCAACACTTTGACCCCAGAGTCTGGCTCCTCCCTGGCCAAGGACAGGCTGACCTGACTTGGCGATAATGATGAGGGAGTAACAACCACTCGCTAACCCCAGACCGCAGACCACACATAATGCTTAGTTCCCCACTTCTTGATATCACTGTGTCCTTCCAGCAGCTCCATGGGGCAGATGTTAAATCTATTTTTTTAATGTTATAATATATTTTTTTAAAGATTTTATTTATTTTTTAGAGAGGGGAAGGAAGAGAGGAAGAGGAGAGAGGTATCAATGTGTGGTTGCCTCTTGTGTGCCCCCTACTGGGGACCTGGCCAGCAACCCAGGCATGTGTCCCAACTGGGAATCGAACCAGCAATCCTTTGGTTCACAGGCCAGCACTCAATCCCCTGAGCCATACCAGCCAGGGCTAAATCCTCTTTTCACAAATGAGACCATGGAGCACTCAGGGATGATGTGACTCACTTAAGGTCTTTCTTCCACTAAATTTAAGTCTACAGAGAAGTTAATGAAACAGACTTTGCATGTTTCCTTCTGTTTTGCGTAAGCGTTAGTGGTTTGTAAAGTGTTTAAGCAAGCCGTAAGCCAAACACAGAGACATGGTTTTCCTTTAAACACAAACAATGGGAAGCCATGGAGGCAGCTCAGGAACTCGTAGCCGGCCTGCACCGAGTCCGGGGCCTGCCTCCGGCCAGGGCCGGGGCTGGCAAACTGCGGCTTGTACACTGAGCATCTGGAGCCCCTGCACTGCCGTGGGCCTGCTTTCTGAGCCTGACACACATGGAATAGGTTTCCTGCAAACAGACAGGCCTGGTGTCTGCAGCAAAGGAGACACTACAACCACCCTGCCATGCTGGCCTTCTGCATGCCGGTGGCAATACAGCTGCTCTGGCAGGGCTTCATGACATGTAGGGAGACCCAGGGGTTGGCCTGGGTCCCCCAGATTCAGCTGGTGTGTGCAAGCAGCTGGCTGTGTGGCTGTGTTGTTGCCAGGACCCAGGAGTGTAAGACGGTGTGGCAGATCCGTGTATAGGGACCAGAAGGAAGGGCAGTGGTCAGCGGAGCCGCATGAGTGAGTGAGTCTTAAATGAAGGGAAAGGCATTCCCTGGCAGGGGGATGGTGGCCTGAACAGTGACAGAACATAAAATCCCCACACACTCAGGTGTTGCTGGAGGCTCTGTGTGACCTCGGGGTTGGGGTGGAAGGGGAGGGTGCAGGGGCCAGAGCACAGGGGTGCCAAAGTCCCACCCAGGAGTCGGGAGTTATCCCCAAAGCCCTGGGAAACTGACAGGCCAGGCAAACTGAAGAAGGGAGTGTGGTCCGAGTTCCATTCGGCTAGCTCTCTGGCAGCTGGTAGAGGACCAGAGAGGGTGAGAGCAGAAGCCAGGAGGCTGCTCTGGAGGTGCTGCTGGTGGCTGAGCCAGGGACGGGACCAGGTACGGAGGGATGGTCATATGGTGCCAGGGACGTCAGCTTAACCCCAGGCAGGGCGTCAGGTGGCTGAGCTGGGCAGGGGAAGACCCGGCAGGACAGCCAGGCCTCAGACTCCGGTCCTGGCTGAGTGTGGCTCCCCCTGGGGAGGGGAAGTTGAGTGTTGGATGGGTTGAGTGGGTTGGAGGTGCCTATGGCAGGGTCTTCTAGGTCATGGATTGCCTGTCTGAACTCAGTCCAGAGGCCAGGGACAGAGGTAGAAATTTAAGGTCATCAGCACTGAGACGGTCCCTGGAGCCTGTGGGAAGAGGAGGGAGACGGGCAGAGTGAGCTGGCCTGACACTGGAGGGAGCAGCAGGAGACAGCAAGTGACTGGCCAGAGGTGGGGGGCGGGTTCCCTCCAGCCTGTTGGCATCTGCTGGAGTTCAAGTCATAGATAAAGCCTTGGTGCAGAATCTCGGTCTTCTCCCAAAGGCAATGTTGTGGCTGGAGGCTCTCGGAAGGACAGATCCCTCTGAGACATTTGCAACTGTCCCTGGAATTTCGGAGCCAGGAGAGGCCCAGCTCTGGTCAGGGAAGGGTCTTAGCCCATCTCAGACTAGACTTCTCCAGGAGGGCAGGCGGGTGCAGGGAGCGGCTCAGTGGGCTGGGGAAAGGAATGGGCAGGGTGGCTCTTACCTGGGGACAGCAGTGCTCTGGATCCGGGGCTGAGGGATATGGAACGGGAGGGGTGGGGCCGCCCTGTGTGGCCACCCACAGCCAGGCATGCGCATCTGACCCAGCCCTGGCCCTGTCCTTGGTGACCCCCAGTGTGCTGGGACAGACTGCGCAGTCAGTGACGCAGAGCCACGGTGCTGCGATGGTGGGGAGAGGAGGGGCAGGTGGGAGCTCACAAAGAGGAGAACGTGATATCCCGCTGGAGCGGTGCAGGACAGGGAAAGGGCAGCGGTGGGCTGGGCCAACCCCGCCTGTCACAGCGTTGTGAGAGTCGGCCCTGCGGGGTCGGGCCGCAATGTTTGGAGGGCAGGGGGCGGGCAGCGATGTGAGGAGGCTCCATGGGTCTAGCGGGTGCAGGGCGGGCACAGTGTGCTGGGAAGCCTGACAGCAGCTTCTCAGACAACTTCCTGACCCCACCATTCAAGAGAACAGAAAAAAAGAACACTTGGCAGGTGCAGTGTGGGTCCTCTGGGCACCTGCGCAGTTCGGGCCTCTGCTGAGCATGCGTACTGAGAGTCTGCTGCGGCAAGCCCAGGCTGCTTCCACTGCTTCCTATCCTGCAGCCAGGGAGCTGGTACCCAGTCACCATGGCAACCTGTGGGCTTCCTGAGCTAGTGGGGGAGGGTGGATGGGTGATGGGCCGTGCGCTGCCTGTCAGTGGGTGGGTGAGTTGCAAACGGAGCAGAATGTGGGTGGGACAGGGCGTTGGGATCGCCCACCCTCCTGTAGGGCCTCAGGGACAGCCTCAGAGGCTCCGTGCTTAGTTAGCCCTGGGTCTCATAGCCAGAGACCTGGCAGGGCTGGAGTCTACATCTGTGTTAACACCCGCCTGGCACAGTGGCCAGGGCGCGGCGCTGACTCAGGTCTGCCCGTGCCTCGCAGCTGGCGGAGACTGAGCCTGAGGTGGAGGTGGAGGTGTACCGGCGTGACTCCAAGAAGCTGCCAGGCCTGGGAGACCCGGACATCGACTGGGAGGAAAGCGTCTGCCTGAACCTCATCCTGCAGAAGGTGTGGCCAGCAGGGGGGGGCTCCAGTGCAGAGCGGTTGGTGGGCGCTGCAGGTCAGGGAGCACTCCACACACCGGCCTGTGCTCTCTTGCAGCTGGACTACATGGTGACCTGTGCTGTGTGCACACGCGCTGATGGGGGCGACATCCACATTCATAAGAAGAAATCCCAGGTGAGCCAAGGCCAAGAGACCTCGGCCTCCCCAACTAGCTCAGCCCAGAAGTGGCAGCCCCTGCCTGCCTGGTGTTTGCTTTGAGGAGGCAGGTCCTCCTCCTCACTTCCCTGCACCTGAGGGGAGGGACTGGCTCCAAAAGTCCATCAGCTCCCAGTGTCCCATGTCCCGTGTCCCATGCATGGAGCACAGAATAGGCCATCCTGTGCGGCTACTTCCAGGGGTGTCCCCTCTGGCTGTGGCCTGGCCTTTCACAGTATGCCCTCAGTGACACACCCCACCCAGTTGAGGAGCCCTGGGCCAGCGTGCAGGGTAGGGCCTCACTCTGTCCTTGAATCCCTTTCCTTTCAGCAAGTGTTTGCATCCCCCAGCAGACACCCCATGGACAGCAAAGGGGAGGAGTCTCAGATCAGCTACCCCAACATCTTCTTCATGATTGACAGCTTCGAGGAGGTGGGCACGGCTCCTGTCGGGCTCCCTGGTCAGAGCTTCCCTCCCCCAGGCCTCACCCCCTTGCACAGAGATGGGGGTGGGGGGCTTGCTGAGGTTGGGGACGGGTCTGGACTCCTGCCCACATGGCCCCCGCTCTGGTGTTGAACATGTGGCAGAGGAGCCCCCAACTCGGATCCCAGTTCTCCGACCTGTGAAGTTGTGGTTGTCTGTCCCACTTATACTCAGGCTCGGGGTCGGAGATGAAAGGGCATCATGAACACCTACAAAATTGCCACCCGAGTAGGAAGAGCCATCATTATATTATGGTCATTAGATGCCCATGCTGCCCTGGCTTGGGATCCTGGGGTGTCAGAGGGGTGGGGCTTCAGAAGTCATCCTGGTCATGCTGTTGTTTTAAGGTTGGGAAAACCAGGTCCCAAGGCAAAGGGTGACTCACCCGGAAAATGGGCGCTGGCAAGAGCCGGCCTGCGTCCCACTCCCAACCTGCTCGCCCCAGCCTGGCCAGTCTCTGCCTTGGTGCCCTGATGGCGCCCGCAGGTCCCAGGAAGGGGGCATGGCTTCCAGGGTATCTGGGTTTGATGGTGTCTTGAGGCACCTTAGGCTAAGGGGCCTATGTGCCCCTCCAGGCTCACACAGGTAGTTCATATTGAACCTGAGATTTGAATCTGAGTCTGCGTGACCTTGAAACTCTGCTCCACTCTGTCTCTGCACACAAGCCGTAAAGGTCAAGGGGATGGGGCAGGAGGTGCTGGGCGCCACCGCCTGATTGAGGGAGACCCCATAACACAACGCGGACCAGGCAGTCCTTGCCAGCAGCCTGGCTTCTTCTCCTGGGAGTGTGACTGTCCTCGCAGGGGACACAGGCACACCCTCTGCTGGACGCCACCGCTGCCGGCACTTACTCTGTCCCTGTTCCCAAGCTGGGCTGAGTGGGGCAGGTCTGGCAGCCACAGGTGTCCCACATCTGTGGCTCTGTGCTCTCCCTTGTGATACTGGAGTTTTCCAAGCAGTCCTCCGGGCAGCCCCAGGCAGGGGAGGGGGGAAGGGAGCTGGCCAGGTTGCAGCTAGGTGGGCAGGCGGACAGCCGACAGCTGATGTCCCCTCCTCACTGTGTGCCCACCCCAGGTGTTCAGCGACATGACTGTGGGAGAAGGAGAGATGGTCTGTGTGGAGCTGGTGGCCAGCGACAAAACCAACGCGTTCCAAGGGGTCATCTTTCAGGGCTCCATCCGCTACGAGGCACTCAAGAAGGTGTATGACAACCGAGTGAGTGCTGGGCAGCCTGGGAGGCACCCTGCCTGCAGCGGCCCACTGCGCTGGCCCAGGGCCTGCTCTGTGGGATATTCTTCCTGGGCACTCCAAGTGCGGACACACCTGTGGTCAGCCCCTGGCTGGCTGACCTGAAGGGAGAGGAGGACACAGGGACATGGCCACTCCTCTGAGCTGGGCGCCATCTCAGACTCGCCACCTTTGGAATGTGGGGGGCAAGATGGGATGGCAGGCTCAGGTTCTTGGGGCTGGAACTCTGGCCCTGGCTTGGCCCTGGGCCTGCTGTGGGCAGGGGTCATCGGACAGGGACAGGAGTGTCCGTCAGGACTCAGTACCCCCGACGGGACTAATTCTTGAGGGATGGCTGTCCTGGCGGCTCATGTCCCCAGGAAGAGGCCAGCCCACCAGCCTGCTCAGGCCCTCTCCCACCTGCCCACAGGTGAGTGTGGCTGCCCGCATGGCACAGAAGATGTCGTTTGGCTTCTACAAGTACAACAACATGGAGTTTGTACGCATGAAGGGGCCACAGGGCAAGGGCCATGCGGAGATGGCCGTCAACCGTGTGTCCACTGGTGATACGTCCCCCTGTGGGACTGAAGAGGACTCCAGCCCGGCTTCCCCCATGCATGAGCGGGTAAGGGCTGCACCACTCGGGCAGGGCCTCCTGTCCCCAAACCTGCTTCCCATTGTCTCTCTGAGCCTTACAGCCTGAGTGAGGTAGGCGTCCTCGTCCCCATCACTCCGGTGAGGAGGCCGAGGTTCTGAGGGCGTCACTTGCCCAGGGTGACACAGCAGGTTAGTGCCTGGGCCAAAGCTCTTTTCACTTCCCTGAGCAGTGGCTACAGCCAGACTGATGCACCGGTCCTGGTGTCTGCCTCCGTGGGCCTGTTGGGCTGGTACAGACAGTGACAGGCCTGCCCCCGGAGTGTGGGGGGCAGGGATGAGCTGGCCTCCCTGCTTGTCCTGTGAGGATTGCCCCTCTGCGGGCAGAGCCCTGGGCCACCTAACTCAGCACTTTGCCTGGCCCAGTGGTTCACAAGGTGCTGTGCGTCCACACTGCTGGCAGCTCACCTGCAGCCCCGCAGGTAGATGTGAGCTTTCCTGTCCCCAGACCTGGGGGCCCAGGGTCGCTGGACTTGGCTTGCTCTGCCCCAGGTTACATGACCAGTGTGACAGCCCTGCAGCCCTGCTCTTTCTAGGCCACCACCCTCCCTGGGATGGGAGCCCAGGTCCACGGCAGCTTGTTCCCCAAGGGGACCCAGGGCCTCCAGGGGGACCCTGGGCTCAGGCAGGAGCAGCCCTCAGCCAATGGTTGCTTGGCCCCACTTGGGTCTCCCAGAGGGGCTACCTGGAAGCAGAGGCCTTGGGAGAGGGCAGGCAAGTTAGCCCACCAGGGGTACAGAGGCAGCCGGCTCAGCGCCCTTGTACGGGCTTTGCCCCAGGGGGACACTCCGTAAGGAGCAGCCGCTGGAGCATGACTGCCAGCGGGGGCCCCCTGGGAAGTGGCCGTGAAGAATGTAAATAGTGCGTTTCCTGCTGACCACTGAGGTCAGGGAGTGTATTTGCCATTCCTTCAGTTCTGTCTGGTTACGTTAATCGTGGGCCTCTTCAGGTGGCCAGAGGGTGGTTTTCTTGATCTTTTTTGTACCTTTTCTGTTGCATGTCTTCTACAATGAACGTGTTTTAGGAGCAGAACAGAGTAGTGTTCTTCCGTAAAGATGGGGGAGCTCCAGGCTAGGGCCTCTGTGCACCCCTCATGGAGGCTCCTCCCACTTCTGGGCTTGCTTCTGAGATGAGGAGCAGTTTTCCTCCTTGGTCCTATTGCTGACCGAGACCCTGACAAATCGCACATGTGAAATCCTCGTGGGGGTGTGGGGGTGTGGCCTGGGCCGTGGGCCGGACAGCCGTGGTGCCAGTCCCAGCCAGCTATCTGCTCAGTGACTCCCTAGACCTGCCTTGGCCTTGACCTTCCCATCTCTCTGGTGGGAGTGATAGCTCTGCCCTCCCAGGGAGGCTGCCGGTGAAAGGCCGGTGAAAGGCCCTGGCCAAGAGGGGGTTGAGGGGCGGGACCTGCTGGGGCCCCTCCTCGCTGTCAGTGGGCAGGGCCTGATCTGCTGGGGACTGCCCAGGCCCCCACCATCTCTGCTCACTGTCACCTACCCTCCTTTCCTGGGGGGTCGTTTGGAACCAGGGATGGCAAACGCAGGTGCTTTGTGTATTGTGGTTTCTGGTGTCTGTTTTTTATCTTTTGAAAACCTTCCCTGACTTGTGGGAGGATCACCTGGAGCCGCCAGCTGCCAGGACTGTGATGGACGTCGGCGCCATGACGAGGAGGCGACGGGGCTCCCGAAGGCTCAGTCCCAGCTCGTCCTGCTCCTCAGATTCTTGTTTGCATGGGGAGGAGGGAGGAGATGGGCCAAGTTCCCTCTGCCTGGAACGCCCTTCCCCCCCTTCTTCACCTGGCGAACTCCTACTCGTCCGTCAAGACCCAGCTCGAGCGGCCTCTCCTCCAGGAAGCCTTCCCTGACTCTCACTCAGGCTTTGCCTCTGTGCTCCCATGTCCTGTGCCTCGTTTTCTGTCTCAGCAACCAACGTGCAGTCTCTGGGTGTTGCTTTTTGAGTCTGTTGCCCCCAGCAGACTGTGAGCCCCTTGAGGGCAGGGACCAGTGTCACGTGCCTGTCTGTGCTTAGCACTGCGCCCACCTGGCACTGAGTGGTGTGGAGAATGTCTGGTGAACGAACAGTGTGGTTGGGGAGGGGGGTGGGATGGAAGAGTGGACCGCTTAGCCATAGCCCATCTGTGAGGGGATGCTAGGGCTGGGGGCTGGGACGCGTCAGCCAAGAGGAGAAACCCGAGCAAAGAGCCAGCCTCGAGGCGGAGGGCCCGGGTTGCGATCCTGGTTTTGCTTTCATCCTGCGGGGTGACCTTAGACAAGTCAAATCTGCTGTCGGCCTTAGTTTCTGCCTCTGCCCAATGGGATTAATGTAGGTCCTGCCTTGTGGAAGGCTCTGTGGGTTCGAGGGCTGTGGTAAGGAGGGGCACAGGCAGCGTCAGCAGCCAGCCCCTGCCAGTGTCTGGGGCCCAAGAGAGGGCAGCACTGGGGGCCCAGCCGTGCTGCTGGTCTCTGAGCCAACACAGCATCCCAATGCCTGCTCAGCCCTCTGGAATACGGGGCCACAGACCACAGCCCGAGTCCCCTCTCCGCCAGCCAGGCGCCCCCTCCTGGACCTCTTTTTGGTTTATTTTGAGGGCAGGAGATGAGCGGGCGGGCTGCTTCGGTGACTGCCACTCTCTGTCCCTAGGTGACCTCCTTCAGCACGCCCCCTACCCCGGAGCGGAACAACCGGCCCACCTTCTTCTCCCCGTCCCTCAAGAGGAAGGTGCCCCGAAACCGCATCGCCGAGATGAAGAAGTCTCATTCAGCCAACGACAGCGAGGAGTTCTTCCGGGAGGACAGTGGCGGAGGTGACCTGGCCCCTGTGCTCCGAGGGCCCCTCCGGGCTGGCTCACTCACCTGCTCGCTCACTCTCACGGAGAGCAGCTCCTGCCTGGGGTTGGGTACAGATGCAGCCGGGACCGCAGGCCCCGGCCCAAGAGGTAGTTCACACACAGTTTCAGGGGTTCGAGCCCTTGCTGGTATCCACAGTCTGACCGGTCTGCACAGTGGGCAGGAGTGCTTCTTGAGGGACGGGTGGGCTCTGGTGCCTCCATTCGTGTTGTGACTCCGGGCATGCCAGTTTCACCCCTCCGGGCCCTCGCTCCAGAGCCTTCATCCTCAGGGCCAGCGAGCTCCATGCATATTTGCTGGGTGAATGGCAGGTTGCAGGCCTGAGGCTGGGGCTGTGATGTTGAATGGTCCCACCCACCAGCACCCAGAGGCAGAGGGCCCTGCTGTACGCTGGCTGGGCCTGGACCCCAAGCCCTGGCCTTGGCCACCCCATGTGAGCTTGGGGCGGGGGGCGCCCTGCTCTCTCCGGCTTATTTCCGCATCCGTGGGAGTGCTGATAACCACCTGCCTGTCACCCTGGGTGACCTGGAAGACTGGGTGATGATGACAAGTCCTCCTAGCCTCACCCTGTGTCCTGTGGGCTGGTGGTGCCTAGTTCCAGTGACAAGGCCCCAGGGAAGCAGAGAAGGACCAGGTGCCAGTGTGCCGGTCCCTACCAAGGAGACTCGGGGACAGAGTGGGTGGGGAAGGGTGGGGTGGGAGCGCCTGAGGCCCTGAGGGATGGGGTCCGCAGATAGGCCGGAGGGGGCAGATGTCCCTGGCCAGAGTCATAACGTGCCCAGCAGGGGGCACAGCTGGGACAGGAAGGAGGCCCCTCAGTGGGAGCTGTTCTGACTCCCCTGACCCGACCTCCCCTGCCAGCTGATCTGCACAATGCCACCAACCTGCGCTCTCGGTCCCTGTCTGGCACGGGGCGGTCCCTGGTCGGGTCCTGGCTGAAGCTGAACAGAGCAGATGGAAATTTCCTTCTCTATGCACACTTAACCTACGTCACTTTGCCGCTGCATCGGATCTTAACAGGTAATGTTGCTTGCTGTGGAAAACTAGTTTCACTTCTTCATAGGAACAGGAGCACGACCCCTGGGCCCTGGGCTCCGGGGGACGATTCCTGGGGGCACCCAACCCCTGCGCCCTCCTGTCTGTCGGGTCCGGTCTCCCTGTTCGCACTCCCCGTGGGGCTGCTGGGAAAGCTGTCAGCCCTGCAGGGGTTCCTTCATGTAGCGCTCTAGCGGCCCCGCCTGTCCCCAAGCGCCCTGGGTGCGCGTCCTGTGGTGGGGGTAGTGCTCTGCGGCCTGTCGCTGACGCCGGCCCAGCGCAGCATGCACAGCTGGAAAAGGACATGCCTGTGACTGAGCACGGGCTGGCTGCCGAGCGGAGCTGCTGTCAGCATAGTGCTTGGGGTGTTGAACTCCTTGCTTGTCCTCCCCCCGCCTTGCACCCTAGACATTCTGGAAGTTCGGCAGAAGCCCATCCTGATGGCCTAGCCGTGCGCGGAGCCACGCAGAGCCCAGCCCCGCCTGGCCCTGGGAGTGCTGCCAAGTGCCTACCTGCCCACCGCCACCGGGGTCTTCTGTGACAGCCCAGCGCCGGAGCCGGAGCCAGGCGGGGCGGCTCGACCCCTGGGGCCAGGGCCAACTCTGCGAACACCAGCCCAAACTGAAGTGCCTCTTTCTCCTCCCCGCTGGCTCTGCTCCTGCCCTGCGCCCCACCCCCCAGCCATCGCCCCAGCCCATCTCTGAGAGCCCTCTGCACCCAAAGAGGACCCAGATGCCATGAGGCCACAAGAGAGCAAAGGAGCATGACTTGTGCCCAGTCCTACAATTCAACATGCACATCCTGCATGTGGCAGGTGGCCAGCACCCACTGGGGTGCTCAAGGTGTCCACTGTCAACCCTCTAAAGGAAAACGGTTTTAAGATTCTGCAGCGCTGTGCCAACGAACGATCATCCAAGTTGGTCCTGGAGTGTCCGCCCTCCCTGGCTTGGTCCTAAAGGGGTCACCGTAGGGAGATGGGGTTTGATAGCCGGGACTTCAGCCAGGACCTGGCTGTTTGATAGCGTGGCTGTAAGTGGGGAACACTTCACCCCACACAGGTTCCAGAAAGGACTCAAGCAGAGCAGACAGGCCCTGGTCGCGCCAGGATGGCCTTTGCTTCCAGCCAAAGAGCATCGCCAACACACACAACTCCAACCTGGAGACCTCCCCCTCTGTGCCTCGGCAGTGTGACTGCCGAATGTGGGGGCCCGCAGGACAAGAGTGGGGTCTCTGCTGAAGGTGGGTGGGGCGGGGTGGGGTTGGCATGCTCCCAGGAAGGTTTTAGTAGAATCTCCATCCTCCGGGGGCCAGGGGGCGGAGGGTGTTTCATTTCTGGTTTTCTAAAGCTTACTTCCTCTGCTTGAGAGCGGGTCCTATATCTGAGACCCACTCACTGAGACAGAAGGGGACAGGCCTCCATGCAGCCGATTGGATATGTGAGTGGTCCCCCAGCCTCACCCACGGCCCTGTGCCAACCAGGACTTCCACCTGTGACAACCCACGTGCTCTTCTCAAAGCCACGAGCCTTCTTAACAGCAGAACTGACGCCCCGACCCGCTGGGAGCGAACTGCCAGCCGGGCCCTGTGGCTATGTGGCTGTGCTTGAAGGCCCCAGGAGTCTCTGAGTGGCTCCTGCAGTGTGTTCCAAGGTTTTCTTCAGGGGGAGCAAAAAGGAATTGGAGGGGCTCATCCTCCTGTGTGATTTTACTCTGTGCTCTGAAGGTTCACACTGGGCTCCAGAACAGGGGACCACTCGGGGGCTTTCTCTAGATTTTGTATGCTGTTATTAAAAGCGAGCTATTGCATTTCACTCTGCCTCAGTTTGCCCACCTGTAAAATGGGGCCAACACCACCTACCTCACTGAAGTCTCCAGGGTTCCAGCCCATGACTGGGTCAGGGTACGATCACCAGCCCTTCTGCACTGCTGGGGTCAGGGCTCAGACACTGGATGCTTGCCACCCCCGCCCTCCCCATCACCCAGTTGCAGGAGACGTGTGGTGGGGTTGGGTTTGAACATCCCCGCATCCCTGACGGTGCCCAGCTTGTGCTAGGCTATGTGTCCACCCTGCATGGTTTCTAGCCTCAGAGCTGTGAGCCCACATGGCCCAGTGCTCCAGGGGCTGCTGGAATGTCCAGGGGAGCCAGACGCAGCCCCAGGCTTGTGCCCAGAGTGGTTCTGAGGATCATTTTCTCCTTGGTCCATCCAGGGTCTGGAGACAAACCCAACCTTGGGAGAAATGCAGTCCATGGGAGGGCGAGGTCATCCAACATGTGCCGAAGGGCAGGCCCCCTTCTCCGTTCTCAGAGGTGAGGGGCTTGAGGAAGCTCCCCCACCGGAACCGGAAATCAGCCCAGCTCCGAGGCTCAGCTGCCACTTCCAGCAGGGACCTGGACCAGGCAGGGCCCTGTGTCCTGTCTGTCCTGTGGGGCGTGTAAGGGCCAATTGCGGTGACATGAAAAATGCTCTGCAGAACTTGGAGATGGGTGCCAGCGGGGGGTTTCGGTTACCACCACCCTTGTAAGGTCCATGCACAGGTGCACACCAGGGTTTGGCCATTATGGGTCCACACATAAGGAACACCTGGCATGAGCAGACACCTGCTAAACATGCAGGCACTGTCATCCCCATCTTACCGATGAGGAAGCAGCCAGCAATGGTAAGTGAACTGCCCAGGATTGGACCGCATGCAGAGGGCAGGCGTCCAACCCAGGCTTGTGGCCGCAGGTGATGCTGAGCCCTGACACTGTGCTGCTCAGGACAGAGGGACCGACTTCCGGTGGCGGCCTGTCCATAAATCTTCCAAAAATTACTTCTGAGGCTGAATCCATAACATGCACAAAGGTGTCTGGTACCTAGGCTGTAAGCTGTCACTGAGGTTTGTCTTCTCAAAGTGACAAATAGCATCAGTAACAAAGTAACAGTGACAAGTGGCAGGACCAGCACCAGAGCCCAGTGTCCTGATGGGTCCTGGTGTTGATACGTTTTTACTTCTTGTGAGGCCACCTTTAATTTTCTGGGGACACACCTGTCCCTTGCATCATGCAGGGGTGGTGAAGCAGGCATACACTCCTTAAATGGATGTCACTTTTTAGGACATCAATAAGAAAGTTATCTCTCTCTCTCCTTTTCATCTAAAGAAATGTCCTGGTCATAGTCTGATCAGTGACAATGTCCATTTACAACATTGGGCCCCTGAAAGGTGAGGCAGCGTTTAGTCTACATTCTGGTGTCTTGCTGGAACTTCCAGGTGCCTGTGAAAACAGCCAAGGCTGTTTGTTTCACAAGAGGAATAGCATTGAAAACACAAGGACCAGAGACGCATTCAGAGAAAACACGAAGCAGCAGGAACACTCCACAGCCCTGTCCGCTTGGAGGCGGGCGTCTCCCCACAAGGCAGAGCCACGCTCCCCATCGGCCTGTCCGAAGGCGGACGGGCCGTCGGGAGTCAGTACGGTTTCCCTCTGGTAGAAGGATGAGAGTAAAGGCATGTTCTGCGTGAGATTTTTTCCCCAAAAGAATCTGACTAGAGTTAAACCAGAATCTATTTTTGTTGTCTTAGTCACAAAAAGATTGCTTAGTAGACTTTTGAAGGATGAACTAAAATCTTTTCTCCGTTACAGGACATTCCGGGGGGGGCAGCCCCTATGTAGTGGTGTGGCCTCATAGCCGACCTTTGAAAAAAACATCTTACATTTTCCTAACGTGGTTTTAAATCACGGGCCAGAATTCTTTGAAGGCTTACATATTACACATCTGCTAGCTTTTTAGTGAAACAATAGGTTTCATTTATATATATCCTACTAAGTTTTCCAGTTTAGCCAGAATTTAGTTTTCTATTCGGTTTCAAACACCAGTATCTGTGGGCATTACATTCATTCTTCCTGTGCGGGCTTCCTCTTGTCTTGGTACCAGAGAACAGAGCTATTTCTCTTTGTAAAAACCCACCTTGGTAGGGTACGGGCTCTGAGACACTGACATCTGGGCCTTGCGCCTGAAGGGAAGGGCCTTTCGAGGGGACCACAGCTGCTCTTCTGGGAAGCGTGCTCGTGGGGCCAGGCAGCCTGGGCTCTGCCCGGTCCCTGTCAGGAGACCACCTGTGGGAGTTGGGTGAGGACAGGCGTGTGCCAGGGCTTCCTTGTCCCTTTTCACCGATGGACCTGATGCTGACGTGATTGTCCCTGGAAAGAAGTCCTCCTGCCCGTTTCAGAGCCCTGGAGAACTGGGAACACCCTGCGCAGAAGCCGAGTCACTCGAACACCGAGTGGCCCCGGGCTGTGTTCAGAGTTCCACAGTGGGCAGGACCCCCGGTGTGAGGGGGAGCTACAGCCATGGAGAGTATGTGTTTACAGTTTTCTACCCTTAAAGGCAGATCTCGCGGGCGCGTCCCAGCCTCGAACCGCCTTGGCCCACAGATCTAAAGCGGCAGCCACGAGCCACCTCTGCCGAGCGCTGGACACGGGGTTCCACCTTCCTCGTCCTTTGGGTCCCTGCTTCACAGAGGGTTGGGGGATTTAGATGTAAATACGAAACTGCTACGCTTTCCTAACGAACTCTCTGTACGAGAATGCTGAAACCTGCAATCATGGAACCTGCCAGGAAACCTGTTGAGATTTTTCATGACTTTGAGGAGTGCGACTAAAGGGATTTCTACAAAATCTAGTTTTGCAAAAGCCCCATGGTGGCACACAGGACACTTCCAGGCCGAACCATCAGGGGTCTTTCCAACCATGCGGCAGCAGCTTCTGGACTAATTGGCCCAGTTGTTTCTAAACTGTGTTCGTGGCTGGCTCTGGGTGTGCTCAGGAGTGTGCATTTCTATGAAAAGGTGATTTGCATGTTGAATATTACATTTTTTTCGTCCAAATCTTCCTCTAATGAAACTGTACCTAGATATTTTTTTCTCTAATAGGGTTTTTCATGTGAAATACAGATATTACAGCAACATGATAACAGCGATTGGACCTTATTTTTTCCCCCCAAAATTTCCTAAACTCCTCTTGGCATGCTCACGCAAGCTGCTTGTTTGGAACAGTTGGTGACTCCATGGAAACCACCCAACACCTGGGCCTAGGCCACCCTGGAGTCCACAAGGGGTCAGACGCTGTGTTGCTAAAATTAAATCACGAGAGATGCATGACAGCCTTAGCCCCAGCCCCTGTGAAGCGGAGTGTGGCTTTTCAATGTGCACCAGCTTTCCTGGGCTGTCCCCAGCAAGCCTGCCCAAGAGCCCTCCCCAGGGGCGGGGGAAGATGGCTAGAGTAACTGTCAGGGCCCAAATTCAAGTGGAAGATCAGGTGGCACCCAGCAAGCCACCTGGTCTTCCAGAAGATGGATTTGGGGCCTCGGGCTCTCTGTTGCCTTGCTCTGCAATTACTCAGGCCGACTGCTGGAGCCTGCCCCTGCAGGTCCATCATTGACAGAAGCAGCCACGAGCCCTTCTCACTCAGTGGGCTCGTCCTTCCCGTGGTCATGTGCACTCCATGGCAGGTGGGGGGTGGAAGGAAGGCCCTGCAGACAGAGGAGAGGTGTGAGGGAGTCGGAGAGAGCACACGCATGCCTGGAAGTATGGCAAGGGACACCACTTCAGGTCAGCCCCTCTTGGAAACGGCATTAGAAATGTCAGAGACAGAACTTCACTCACGGCAGCCCCCAGGCAGACAGTGAGATGGTGGTGGTGAAGGAGGCAGGTCGGTGGGTTACGAAGACGGCCTCCTGGCCGCCCTGATCAACCCCGTTCTCGTTAACTAATCAGGAGGTCCTTTCAAAGCATTTTACTATTCTGGGGGAAATGTTTGCTATTTGGGGAAGGTCTCCCCTAGAAGTCGCCTACAAGAACCTCATTCCTATTTATTGCCTAGTCGTGACCTGTTTCAGTTCATTAATTCTGACCGAGATGGACTTTTAGGAAGTACTGTCATGCCCTCGTGCAGAACAAAATGCTGACGGGGAGGGAACACCTGTGGGAATTTTATCTCGGGAAGAGGGGCAAAGGAAACGAGCCCGCCCAACCATGCAGCCCATGGCAGATGTGTGTACAAGCTGAGTGTGTAAACATGCTGTCCTTTGTTCGACCGGCTGACAGCTGGATAACTGATATAAGGAAGGGAAATGTTTGGGGGATAAAAGATGTCTTTTCTTTTGCTCACAGCCTTACGGTAAACTCCTTCCCTCCTGACTTGGCCCCTACTGGAGCCAACAGGTTTAACAATTCTCCCCTGTGTGTGGACCAAGGGTCTTTTGTCCTGGAATACAACTTTAATGAAAGTTAGATCGCTCAGTTTGAAACCACCACGGTTGCTAGTAAACTTTCATGACTATGTTTTAAGTAAACAATTCTGTTCAAAAGGTTTTAGGCGATTCAGGAAGCCAAAGAAGCCGAGCCCTTTCCTGGGCACATGTGTGCCTCCAGGCGGCAGCCTGGCATCAGCGTGCGGGACCCAGCCCCTCCACAAGCTGTGGCTAACCCACAGGCTGCCGTCCCTGCCCGGACTGGGTTTTCTCGGTGGTGAAGTGGAACCGCCACCTTCCTGGGCACGACCGAGTTCCCGGAAGACGTGTGTGTGGGGTTGGCCTGGTCCCGCAGCCTGCCGGTCACTGCGGCTTCTACCCCCCACCGCCTCCATGTGCCCAACGGGCTGTCACAGGGTGCCTTAGAACAGAAGTTGTAGGGAGCACAGATGTGACCTGGTGGTTCTCAAATTCGAGTGTGTATCAAAACCACTTGTTCAAACCCAGAAAACATTCTGGAATTAGATGTTGGGGATGGTGGCGCAACTCTGTGAATACACCAAACATGACTGCATTGTACAATGAGAGCGAATTTTATAGTATGTGAGTTAGAGCTTAGGAAACATGCCAGCCCCCACCTGGTGCTGCCTCAGAGGGTCTGGGGTGGGGCCCAGTGTGTCCAGGTCCCTCGGGGCTGCTGCTGTGTCTGGGACCCACACGTGGGGGCCTGTTCCAGCCCGGCCGCTCAGCTGAGCACCTAAAGCAGCACCTCCACAAGGCGGTGTCAGTCCCGGAAGAACACCCGGATGGGCGAGTCGAGTCTTTGAAATATTTCCTTCATCAGGGCACATCTCTTACAAACCAGCTCCATGCCAAACAGCTCAGGAAACTTTGAAAAAATATGAACCTGGCTCCAGATACTCTTTGTTAATGCCGTAATAGTGATATTCTAAATCACTGAGCCTTTTAAAGTTACATGAACTCAAAATATGTTTTTTCTTGATAATTTTGATCGTCTTAGTTTTAAAATGCCCTTAAGAGGGCTCAGAATTTTGACGGAGAGGGATGTGGACACAGGTCCCAAGTCCACTTACTCATTTACAAGCAACGGCGTGCCGAAACTCCTTTCTTTGGAAAACCCACACCAGGGCCCATGTGCTTGGGAGGCCTGCTTTGAGGACAAAACTGGGTAATAAATATAAAATGCCCACCACAATGCTTTAATTAGCAGCCGGTGTATTATTCCCAGTCTAACTCATCAACACGTGAATCCCACAAACTCCTGATTCACCGTTTGGAAGTGGCCTGAGATGAGGGCCCCTCCTGCCCTCCTGCAGAGCCTGGTGTGACCACCAGGGGCGCCGTGGAAGAACATGCCATGTCAGACGCTGGGCTTTTGTTTTCTGGTCGTTTATTCACATTTCATGGGCTGTTACACTTCCTCAATGGGCTCATTTGAAAACTAATACCACTGAAATTACATTGTCTGACAATTCAAGTATTTAAAAAGCAATTTCCTATTTAAAATAGAAAGCAAACAATTTCTCCATTTGATTGCTGGGAAGTGTTCCATTTCCGTTAAAATTGTGTTCGAAAAGGGAGAGTCCTCAGTCCTTCCCGGGATATCATGCGACGCCGTGGGCTCACAGACTGGAAGGCCAGCTCAGCGGCCGCCTCCCTTCACCTGTGGCTACCACGGGACAACCTGTTTCTACCTAAAAATCTCACTTTTGAAATGAGAACGGATACTGGCGTTTGGGAGGGAGCCATTTAATTTCCAAAGCCTTCGAGGGCACGGCACTTGCATTTGGACTGCTCTGGAATGATTGACAGATGCTCCAGAACAAATGGCTCTTGACGTTTAGGACAAAACCACACAGGCCTTCTCCATGGGCCGCTGACGGAACTAACAGGAAGGTGGAACATCGGGCAGAAGTTTTCGGCATGCAGCGTCATGAAAAGTGACTTGGAAACTGAAGTGGTAAAACAATCATTGTTAAAGAAAACCAGACCCTCAACCGTCAAACTTGCCCTTCCATGGAAAATGCAACGTAAACATCTTCAAAACCTTGGCGCACACTTTCCGCCAGGAACTCGCTAACGAGGACGGCACGCAGCCCACATTTCGCCCATTGGGAATGCTCAGAAGGGCAAGATGGACACACACCACTTTGAGAAAAGGCCACTGGGATGCTCGGTGCTTGGATAGGTGCCACATGCCCCATTCAGAACAGAAGGGAGACAAATGTCACTTTGGCCCCTATGTATGGCCCGCTTTATAGGTCTTTCAACCAAAGATGAGAATTTCAGCCCACACTGAATCCCTTCAAAGACTTAAAACTTCTTACAAACCATCAGGACACTGGGGAGGAACACGGAAGCCTGTCCTCCAGGGCAAAGGGCCCTCCCCCAGTACCACATGAGGACGTTGGGTTGGCAGTGAAATGCACGCATCCGGAGGCCCTTGCACAACAGTGCACACTTCAAGTGGGTACTGACCAATTCCTAAGCGCAAGCATTTTAGGAAAACATCCCATTTTCAGTTGTACACATTTTCCCTGTAATTTCACTGTGACAGTGAGTCTTAGCAGCGAGTTTGCTGGGAATGTTAGGAAGGAAAGCCACATGCATTCACTACCTTAAAAAGGTGGAAACTACGTGTACAGGGGCATCCGAACCCCTCTAGTTGCACACCCACCCTCAGGCAAAGGCTCACAGACCAAGTGGTTAGCACTGCAGGAGGCCTGGAGCCGCGTGCCTGCCCAGGTTTGCCATTCCTGCTGGGACAGGCACGTGCGGCTCAGCCGGAACACATCCAAATCTGCCCCCCGGCCCACCCTGGTTTCCTCACCCTCCTAGCAGCTGGGTAAGCTGGATCAACCCAGGTGTGTGGGGCAGGGCCCAGGGTCACCGTGACAGCGCTGACCCAGGATTTATTACAAATCACCTGCAACCAAAATACATGAGTGACTGCAACTCTCCAGAGCATGTGCAAACATCACTGCCACTTGTCCCTTAGGCTCACCGCACCCCACAACAGCACAGGCATGCCTCACTCTGTGTGGGTTCACCCGAGGTCACGCACTCTGGGTCCAATGCTCACACTACAGTTAAAAAACAGCCTCGGGGAAGATTCTCATGGTGAACATATTTGATCGTATGTTTCCCTGCCCCCTTTACATCTAAAATTGCAATTTTTTAAAAGCACCTACACTATCTACAATTATTTGGACTCCTCTGAGTCAGGAGATGTGTGCTGAAGATCAGAACATACAAGTGGGAGCCCTCAGGCACCAACTCTGAGCCTGATTAAGCAAGACCCCCTTCGGCCAGCACTGAAGGGTTCATGAAAATGGACCTCTCAACACTGAAGTTCACAGCTACTCACGTGCGCAGTCCTCCAAGAATGCTGGTATCAGGGACCTGATGTTGGAGAAAAGACACGGTGTTCTCAGGCCCGCCCCGGCCCCCTCCCAGGAGACGTCCTGACCGATGGGAATCTCAAGTTGGAGGCTGGGCAGCCCAGTGTGGGAGTGAAAGGCAGCATTCGGCACCCCACTCTCCTGCACGGCTACATCGCATGCTTCCTGGTGGAGTCACACAGCTTGTGTATAAGGAAAGCGCCTGGGAGTTAAGTAGTAAGCAGTTTTGGAATCCATAGGGGCAACCCTGGTACAAATAACTAAACATATCACTTCCTTCTGTATATGCTTGACCTTTGACTTCACTTGGTTTTACAGGGCTTACTGCCCATGGTTTACAGAACCACCACATTTGTGCTTTTAAACCTCATTCCTGGCCATCCCCCTCTGCCCTGTCATCGGAGGGTACGCAAGTAACAGCACCTCATGAATACAACTACAGAACCAAAGGAAGAGCTACTCGTTTCCTTGAGATGAAGTTGCAGGTCCCAAATCACAGGCAGCAGCCTCCAGGGTGGGACCCCGTGGCTGCTGCCCAGCCCCACGCAAAAGGGGAGGTCCAGTCCCCAGGATGCAGATGCAGCCTGGAAGGAACACACAGAGGCAGCGAGGCCGGTGGTCCCAGCGTGGCGGTGTGGCTCATGTGGAAAGAGCGCTGTCTTCACAGATCGGCCGAGCCTATCGGAGGGAAGGCGGCCCTGGGCCGGGTGCTCCGCCGTCAGAGGCCTTGCCTGCACCTCAGGTCCGAAAAGCCTTGGAAATCCAATCGATACCCTGATTCAGTCCGTAAGAATTCACTTGTGGTTGGATGAGTAAATTAACATAAAAATCTTTCCAAAAATTTCTTTCTAATGTATTTTACACATCAGATAGCTCTCAAGAAGGCATAGTACAGTTTCTTGACACTAAATGTTAAAGGTTTATTGGCCATATTGATTTTCCTCACAAAAGTTTTAAGTTATCTAAAAGTTCTGAGAATGCCAACGAAAGAAGAAAAACTAACTAAGCGAAGGCGGTGCAGGAGCCGCACCGTGCTGCCCGTCGGCCCCGGGGTGTTCAGGCGTCCTTCTTTTCCACTAAGACCCTATGCAGTTCATCTGCGTCCTCGCTGGTTTTGACACGAATCAGCATGGTCACCGGGCTGGTGGCATTCTTCTCGTCCACAGGGGGGTTGGGGACACAGACAATCAACACGTTGTTCTTCCCCGTCCGGGTGCACGGCATACTGGGAGGGACCAGGACGTTCAGCAGTATGTTACCTGCAAAACACCACCCGAGTCACACAGACTGCAGCTCCATGGAAACAGAGCTGCCAGAGACTAAACACAACACCGCAGCAACTCACTTCCTGGATCAACTGGGAGCCACAGGAATGTCACAAAAGCAGGCACAGTCCAACACTGTGTCCTGAGAGGCCCACGAGGCCACTAGCAGGACTGGGACTCGACCTGGCTGCAGAGAGGCCAGCCCCACCAACCACAGCAGCCCCTGAAGCCCGCCCACTCCTGCCCCAAAGGACATGCATGCCAGCATAACCCGGAGTCTCCACTCAGAGGCGAACAAAAGAAAAAGAGGTCGGCACAGGGACATGTGTCCTGGGGGCCGCCACGGCTCACTGGGTCAGAGTGGCACAGCTGTGACAGGCTACACACCCGTCAAGCTCACAGGAAAGACAGAGCCTCCGAAGTTCGTTCAGAGCCCAGCCTGGTGCGGCCCACCACTTCCTCTGAGACCTGCCTGGCCCTGCCAGAGACTCCCTCCTTTTGGTGGGTTGCTTTAAGGGCAAAGCCGGGGCGTGGGCTGAGGAACGGTTTAATGACTATTTGCTATATAAAAAGAATTCCTTTAAATGACTAATTCCCCTTGTGTGTTTACTAAACTGTCCAATTTATCTGCAGCCTGTCAGCAATGTTTCTAACACAAAGGAACATGAGAACCAGCTGGGTCCTTCTTGGCTACAGCTGTTAGAGTCCACACGTCTTACACACGATCACTGCCGCACTCGAGTCAGTCCGGAAACCCACAGGATGCATTTGCCTGAATGATCCCTTCTCTCCCCAAAACGGCATCAGTATACTTGACGATCTCAAAGACTGGACTCAGCAAGGGGAAGGGCTGGTGCGCACTGCAGGCCACATGGCCAGGACAGTTTTGTGCTGCCCGCAAGAAAGGGTACCCACCTAAGTTGGTGTCTGCTCGCACTAGAAGCTGTGTCTTCTGATTAGCTGTAGGTTTTAAATGCAGAGTGCCTACACCTTTCTCTTTAAATTCATTGTCTTTCTTGTAAAATAGTTTACACCTGCGGAGAAAAACAACAGGCATGATCAGTCACTCGATGACAAATCAACCCAGTTTTCTAACATGCACTAACGTGCCTGCAAGGAAACCCCACTGACTGGGGCAGGGGAGGCCCCCACACCGGGCCCAGGCACACACCAGAGCGAGAGCAGCTGGTACATCGTCCAGAATCCCCCCGTTCCGTCATGGTTTTAGATAGTGGGCCCCATGGAACACTTTTTTTTTTTTTAAGAAAACAAAGTTTTTATTCATTCGCCAAGAAAGGAAAGAGGCATGGTGTCCCATGGAACATTTTTTAGTAACTTTTCAAAACTACCTTTTCTCAAGTCGGCCAAAATCATGGCCACACACGCCACACCCTGGTCTGGTCCTCCGAAGACAAGAACCAACACAGGACAACACTCTGTCCCCAGCCCTCCCCTTCTCCCTACTTCTCATTTCTGAATTCTCTTCAGGGCTCCTGCAATTTCTGGCCTCCCTGACTGATGACAACCCAATCAAATGTCTCCCAGCCACCACGGCTCACGGCTCCATGGGTTATTAACAAACAAATCAGGACCACCGCTCCTCGGATGCACTCTGAGTAGGGAAAATGTACTCAGTCCGGCCCCTCCTTTGTGTCATCTGTGTAATTAAATTTTAAAAACAGACAACAGAATGGCTGACTTCTTTCCAAAGTCCTCAGAAGTAACGACCACTTGAAAGTCTCATGGGGTATGATGATTTGTGGCACAAGAACTGCTGACTCATTCGTCTCCAATTTTCCAGTCAGAGAAATACATCTAGGGAAGCTTCTAAATTGGCAAAGATGGTTTTCAGCAAGTACGTGTTGGAAGTACTGATCTCATCTCACTGACAGATGAGATCATTCCACCTCTCCCTCTGCTTTCTTCTGAAAGTAGCAGCTCGCACTTCAGACGCTGACGGAGGGGGACCTGACCTGGGTGCTGAGCATGGGATGCGACCTATAGATGACGCAGCGCGGAGCTGCGTGCTGCCGCCTGCATTAGCTTATGAACCCTCGTCATCCCAATTCATCCAAGAACGAAGCAGCTCCCGCCAGCGGGGGAGGACAGTGCTCATGCACCCTTAACGGGAAGGGAGGAGTGTGCAGAGCTGCAAGGACACCCACAAGGGCCAACCGGTCTCCAGGTGCATCAGAGACGCCTCCGGATGAGAGCAGAATCCGAACCTGCCTTCAGTGACAGGGATTTTTCTCATGGGGGACCATGGGGAGGAAGAAGAGGGAGGAGAAAACAAAGGGGGAGGAGAGGCAGATGAGCTGGGGGCGGGAGGGTAGAAAAAAGGCCCACCCAAAGCCCTTTCAATGCAGGAAAGAGCTGCATCAGCAGGAGAGAGAAGTCCCTGCCCAGCAGGGACTTTCTAGATGCCGTGTGTTTTTACAGGAACAGACCGAGAAGTCCTCCTTGCTGCAGGGCAGAGACCAGGCCCCCTGGCCCCAAGACGGGGTGCTCAGGCAAGTCTGCAGGACAGTCACCCCTACACGCTCCAGCCAGAAGCCCACCTGCGTCTACAAATGCAGTCACTGAGTGGATCCCTCTGAGTAGTACTTACTTTTTGGAGTAAAAAGCATCTTCTTCTTTGACTTCTGTAACCACTACTTTGGGCGGCTCATCATTTTCTTCCTCATCTCCACCTTTTATAAAAACAACACTAACTCAGCAAGATTCAAACCAAGAGCTTGAAAATGTGACAACAGAAATTTGTTATCTACCCCCCTGTTTCAACCTAAAAATTTCATGTAAGCTGATACCAAATTTTCTGTGTGTGTATGGGGGGGCAGGGAGCGGGGCTCGCTCACTGGATTTTAATTGTTTTGTGAAAAATGAGAACAATTTTTAATGGGAACATACTTTTCTAAAACAAATGTTAATCTGTAGAAAGCCCTGGAATGACAAAACATCCTTGCTTATAATTCAGTGTAATATGCAAACTTTCAAAGAAAAACACTGTCATCCTGTAAGTGAACCACTTGGCCTCTCTGGCCCCACCCAGCCAGCTCCACTCCCATGGCCTCGGGCTCAGAGCTACCGCTGGGCTCTGCTACAGATGCGCTGACCTGTGGAGGAATTCTGCTTGAGGCTGGAGTTTCACAAAAACAGCCCCTTGCCAGAAAGCGCCTCTCCTGGGAGGCAAGGGACAGACACGATGTTTATTTATCAGAGACACAGGAACCTCCTGACCAGACTCACGTCAACGAGGGTCAACAGATGAATGAGCACAATCTGCCTCCAACCCCTGCGGGTGGGCGCCCAGATGCCTGGGGTCCATCACCTCTGGCCCCTCCCACTTCCCCTTACTGTCACCTAAAAGCAGCCTGAACTCTGTACTTTCTGAAGATGAATTTGAGGACTGGTTGGTCCCCCACTGTCTCCGCTGGCACCTTCGGAGACCAATAAACCTTTCCTTACTCCCACCTCTGACGGCCGAAGATGCAGGCACATGGGCCAGGAACAAGCACTTGTGTGCGTTCCTATCACCACTGGGAAACTGCAGGCTCCAACAGGCTCTAATACCTTCATTCCCCAACGTTCCTGTGACTACAGTGCCCTGCACCAAGGGACAGTCATCATCAATCAGATGGGAAGCAGAAACAGTGTTTCGCAGGGCGAGCTGTCCGAGAACTCACCCCCCGGCCAAGGGTAAGCAACTGAGGCCTCATCGGAATCAAAGGCCTCTCCAACCCCACACCCCGCTGAGCCAGAACAGCACTTCCTGCTCCTTTCCACACCAGTGCCCTAGCGCAGGGGAGCTCTTAAGACCCTGCGTTAGATGCCAACACCCACCCTCTTATAGAGAAAGGCAGTCCCACAAACCCTAAGTTAAAAAGCCACCCCTGGAGAAACAGCTCTGGCGCTCAGACAAGCCACAAGACCTGACTCTGGGGAAAGCATTCTAGAGAGCCACGGTTCTCAGAGCAGGGATCCCAGTTGGGTGCTCTGGGGTGGGTGCCAGCATTTGAGGTTTCAACAAGCTCTCCCAAGTCCTTCTCATGCACAAGATAAGCACTGAGTGCTTTACGGAGGGCCTTCCTGCTGAGGTGAAGGCTCAACTTGAATGACACACCCCTCGCTCAACCAGCACCAGCTTCATGTCCCTGTGACCAGCCTAGGCCCCTCCCATTCATCCTGCCCAGGACAGAGGGGAAGTAAAAAAACGAGACCTTCACCTATACTTTGCCCTGATGGCCCCCGCCAGAGGACACACTGGAAGGCAGGGCAAGATGCGACAGTAACGGAAGTTTAGCTCCAGAGGAAAACGTTGCACGTAAAAACTGTAAGACCAACTGTGGTTTTCCTGCTCAAGGATCAACGTGTCACTACCACCTGAGAGGCACTCAGAGTGTCAGCTGCCCGTAGCCACCAGGCAGGAAGGGGCTGATGACGCAGCCCTTCTTTCTCAGAGAGCTCAGAGCCTTGAGGGGGTGGAGGGGCTGGGACTAAGATCCAGCCTCTTCACCTCACTGGGGACACTGACACTACACACAGCAGAAACTTCTGGGAAGGAGGTTGCAACCCAGATGTGTCTTGGGAAGACATTTAATGTCTTCCCTGGCTATGAAAAGTCTACCTTTTAAATTTAACGTCACTGCTTTGTTATGGCACTTTATAACCAAATCTCCTAAATACAAACAATTCAGTGGAATAAAACACAATTTTTCAAAATATGTTAATTCACCAAATTCTCTTTTATATGCAAAGCTATGTGTTCAATACTTTCTGGAGTCAGAATAACTCATATTCTTAATTTTTCTGTACTCTTAATCCTCATAATGACCCTACAAAACAGGCCTCACTCCGTTTTGGGAATATAGAGGCAGGGACTCAAAGAGGCTCCTCAAGCCCTGGCCAGTAGCAGTCAGAGCGTTGTCCCCATGCACCAAGGTCACGGGTTTGATATCCAGTCAGGGTACGCAGGGCAATCAACCAACGAAGGCATGAATAAGTGGAATAACACACTGATGTCTCTTTCTCTCAAATCAATAAATAAAAATTAAAAAATAACATAAAATAAAGAAAGGCGGGTCAACTTGGCCCAGGATCCCACACAGCTCAGAAGTGGCAGTGTGGTGCCTAGGCCCCTCCACCGGGCGCAGGGCTCGCACAGACCCCCGGGGACTCAGGGCCAGCCTGACGCTCACCTTTGCAATCAGCGCTGCCGCCATCCGCTTGCCTCTCCACTGTCTGAATGGAAAATGGTGAAGAAACTGGTTTATTCTGAGTAGTATCTTTGCCAAATAAACTGGAGTTACCAGAAGGAAGGGAAAACCCAGCCAGGGGGCTGGAGTTTAACAAACGAAAAACAGAACCATCGATCTTCTTGCCGAAATTAAATGAGGCACTTGCTGCTCCAGGTGACGGGTCCGCTTTGTTTTCAGGCACAGCCTCTGTCTTCTTTTCGGGGGTGCCCTCCTCCCGTCTGTCACCAGTGAACAAAAATGGGGACTCTTGCTGTAACTTGGATGAACCAAACAGGGCAGGAGACTGGGTGTCCAGTGACATTTTGCTGGGTTCCCGCACAGGGCCACTGCTGCCACTGTCACCGAGCTGCTGCTCGATGCCCGCCAGGTACTTCTCATAGTCTTTGAAGACGGGCGTCAGGTCGCACAGCGGGTTGGCGTTCACATGCTTCACTATCCAATCCCGCACGCAGCAGTTCAAGGCTGCCAGCTGCTTGTGATAGGCACTCCCGCGGTGCGCAGGGCTCGGGGCGACGCCAGCGGAGGAGGGCTGCTGACTGTCCCCATTGGTTTTGGGATCTGAAATCTTACTATCAACCAGGGAGGCGGGGCCATTTGCAGCAACAGTTCCTACAAGAAATTCAAGTTTTTAGATTTATACAGAAGTTGACTTGACTAAGTCATCTAGATTTTTATATCATTCTTCCTATTTTCTGTTTTCATTGCATCCCAGTTTGGTGACAGTTCAAGAAGTGTATGCACATCTAATAATTAGGATCTGGTTGTCACAAAAATCGAAACAAACTTTATACAAGAGCAGTATCTCCTACATGCTTGTATTAGTAATTTTAAAATAATCTTTTCCTTCAAAAGGATGCCCGTTTCACTCAGGACTGTCAAAATATCGTTAATACAAAACTCAGCCCCCAAGGCTGTAAGACAGAACATATACTAAAGCCACTAAAACCTTAACAGAAAGTGCTTATTTCACTCACACTAACTATTCTGCCTCATTAAAATGAAATTGCACACGTTTCGAACAACTAGCTGCGTACAATCCCAACAATCACCTCCAAGAACCTGGGACTCTCGCCCGTGACCCCATTCTCTGTTGCTAATCTCCAAAGCTCTGACTTTGTCTCTCAAAACAAGACCAGGCAACCAACATCTGCTGGGCAAAGTGCGCCCCAACGGGAGGAGCCCTGGGTTTCTGGTGGGTGAGGGCCAGGCAGATGTCTGGTACACACAACACCGAGTGAGGGGCCAGAGCTTCCTCTCCTCCTCTGACCCTTAGGTCAGTTCTGAGGGCCATTCTCATTGCCTAGTTGAAGGCCCAGAGGATAAGGAACTTTATCAAGGTCTCAGAGCTGGCAAGCAGTAGAGCTGAGAACAGAACCTAGGTCTATTCTGGCCCAAAAGCTCATGCTCTACCCAAATTCATAAACAGCCAACATGTTCCTAACTTCCTTCCCTTTCCTTCTTAGCTTTTGCTCATATAGTCCCAGGACCTATGCTAAGTATAAGAAAAACATCTTTGTAAAGCTAGTTTTCATGGATCACCTTTACACAGGTGTCGGCAGGGGGAGGGGAGCTGACTTACCAAAGGCCGCCTTGGTCTCAGGGGTGGCCCGGGCACTGGAGAAGGGAGAGGTGCCGGTCATGCTGTTCCCGTTGGACAGTCCTTCCAAAGGCTTCGATCCAGCACAAGCTCCAAATCCAGAAAACCCTCCTCCTCCAGAAGGTGCGACCAAACCCTTGAAGCCTTTAAAGGCCCCCCCACTGTCAGACTGAAATATAAAGAAAGGACATACATTAGATAATGTTCTATAACCAAGAAGCAAGTACGTGCTGCTACTACTACCGGGGAGGAACAGCACCAAATCCTGCCGCAACCAGCGCGGAGGAGCTACCTCCGGAAAGAGTCCGAATCAGGGTGAGAAAATGAACACAGTGACAGACAGACCTGCCACTCAGCATGAGAACTGAAAACACACTCTCAGCACAACCAAGCCCCAAGCTAAGTATCTTTCATGTACCTACCGCTCACAATTTGCCTAACAAGGCTGCAAAGGGTCAAATTAGGTAAACCAAAAGTATTTTACCTACTTAACCTGTAGTTTCCTAACAAATTCCATAGCTTCCCATCTACTTTCAGCCCACAAAAGCCCAGAAGGTTGATTTGCCTCTTGGATGCAGATTTTCTGCAGCTGAGAAAGCGAGAGGCAGCCCTTCCCTCCAACCTGCCCACTTCCTTCCTCGGTCTTTCCAGCAGGCTGTCCCCACCCTAGCCAGTTTCCCCGTCTCTAAGCCGAGATGCTTCCAGAACGCTTGGCGTTTCTTAGGAAATTGTGAAGCTGCTGCTCTCGGTCCCTGAGAACTTTAGGAGAAAGGCTCCCTCAGTTTACTGTGCTTTGCTGAAGTCATGACAATTCCTGTAAGACCCTTTCTTCATTCAAGGTAGTGACTAAGCCACGGTGGGGGGGAAGGGTGATCTCAGACCAAGGATGCAAGGGAGGCTGTAGGAAATACTCCCAAAACTCTACCACAGAAAGCAGGCTTCAGGCACCTGAGAGAGTGCATAAACTGTGAGTTCCCACACATACGATGATAATCATGATCTCACAGAGAAATTACTTTAACTGGAAACTCTTCCTTTTCTAAACAGGCCGGTCAGCCTCCCATCATTGCACAGTTCTCCAAAACCACGAGTATTTCAGTCACATCTATGGAATTTCAGACACTTGCAGACCACTGATAAACTCATGGCAACAAAATTAGGCAAAGAATGCCAAATCTTAACTTGTATGATTTTTAATACATATAATATAGCTTAGGTTCTGATGCTTTAAATTTGATTTTTTGATGATTCAAAGTCCAAAATACACCGAACTGTTACTTTGTAACAGCAATCCGCAGAGAAACTGGAAAGGTGGCTCTTCAGAGCCTTTTACTTTGCATGATGGTTAAAAGCCACATGGTATTTATAGTTGTTTTGGAAATTACTGATAATACATTGGTTCTAGAATCATGACAAAAATTCAAAAGCCACTTGTTTTTTGTTTTTTGTTTTTTTTTAAAGGAGTGAGACATTCCGTACAACCAGAGTTAAAAAGCTGAACGAGAAGATGTCCATCTGGGCTCCACAGAAATGGAAACACCGTGCTCTGGCCTGCCTCTGCCCACCACTGCACCCCAGCACCCAGCGGGTCTGCGGGGCAGAGGATGAATCCACTCCCGGGGAAAAGCTGCGCTTCAGCATCTAAGCGGATGACACACTTGACTCCTCGAATACACAAGTTCTAATGGAAACCTGATGCTAAAAGTTGTAGCTAAAATTATCTGTGGATATCAAACATCCACATATGTTCTATTTTCTTTAACAGCCAAGGACTCTCCTCACCCCTGTCAAGTGTGGACTGAGGTCAACAGGGTTTCTACGTCTTCGCCCCCGTTCAGCCAACAGCTCCGCCACCCCTCCTGGAGGCCGTCTCCCCTTGGGGGCTCCATCCTCACCCTGAGCTCCACTCAAGCCTCTGCTCAATGCCCCATGGCTTCCCCCACCTGTGTGGCCGAGCTCCTCCTGCCTCTAGGAGCTCCCAGGGCTGCACGCACCTCTCACCCCAGCTCCTGTCCTGAGCAGCCACCCAGCCAGCTCCACCCCGCAGGCCCTTGGACTACATTTCCAAACAGAAACCAGCCATTTCCTCCCTAATAAGTTGTGCCTTCCCCCATCAAACCTCACTTGACTTTAACACCCAAATCCAACTAAGTACCAGTCTTTACAATAGATTAGACCAGAAAAGAACCTGGAATTTTTGGTTTAAATAAAAAATCTGAAGAGCCACAGCAGCAGGCACAGCTGTGCAGGTGCACCCCCCGAGGCACAGCAGATGACCGGGCTGCCAGGACAGCACTCGAGGCTGGAATGTACCGTACCCGAGGGCCGAGGGCCGAAAGCCGAGGACAGCACCCGGCAACGCTGTGAGCTGTGGGGCTGACTGCTGAATCCTGACCACGTGACTCCAGGAACAACTTCTCCTGTCCCTTCTCACTCCTACCTGACATGCCGTCTCTGGCCTTCTCTGCGGCCATCCTCACTCCGCCCTCACCTCTGTAACTTGCCCACATTCTGTCTTCTCCAGCAGCTGGGCGAGCTCCCAGGAAGGCTCAGTCCTCCCATTCACTGTTTTTTTCCAGGACCACACCAAGGGCTCTCATACGTAGGCCAGCACTTACTTAAACCAGCGTCTACTGATCTGACTGCCCCCAGGCAGAAAGCTGGGGAAATACTCACTTCACATCCCACGTTCCTCCGCTTTGCTTTCTTTATGGCTCTGTTCTTCAAGACTTCCTCACTGGCCACCGAGAATGTTCCCACCTGTGGGCACACACAAATTCAACAGCAGCAAGAGAAGGCCAGGAAGGAGAGAGGACACTGAATAAAGAGCTGGGCCGGGCAAACTTACCGAGCGTCTGCCGGTTTTAAAGAGCTGTTAGCAGTGGTAAACACGACTTGCAGAGAGGGCACGCTAGAATAAAGCTCATGTCTACTGTCTATCTACTCCAACGCCAGTCAGGTGAGTCAGAAGGGCTCCAGAACCCACAAACCCAAGACCTGAACCACAGAGAGAAGACTGTGCGCACAAACGTGCAACCAGGCCAGGCCCACTGAGGCTGTGGTGCCCACAACTCGGAGCGGTCTCAAGTGCTCCCCATCCACTCAGAGGTTTTAACGAAAGGTGAGCTGCTCTGACACCTGGGTGCCCCGATCTAGTGCCACCCCACTCCCCAAAATAAAATCTGCATGTAGAAAACACATACTATTTTTAAAAGAGCTCTGCCCACTTGCCCATCATCTAAGAGACCACTGAGGCACAGGACCCTAGGTGGCCGCTGGACGCAGTCCAGAGGGTGCGCTGAATGCTCCGTCCACACCAAGGAGCACGCCGCAGACCGTGCCTTTGGTTCCTCCTTCCCTTCACCCCACAGGATCGGCGTGCAACATCTGTGAAAAGTTCTACAGCTACTTCAGAAAATGTTTAACTCAGAGATCTCTGCATCCCTGGAAGGGAGCAGTTACATTTGCCCAAATTAAATGTACTGCCCTTCCACACTCATTCCTGTGAATCTATCCAAACAGGAGTTCCTTTCATTCCTGAGGTATTCTAATGTCAAAGCAAATCTTTATACGGTAGCCTGAGGCTCACCAGACCCAAGACGGAGCTGTGGGTGAGACCCGGAAAAAACTCTGTTTCCAAAGTCTTGGTTCAGAAGCACCACGTCAGTTAAATGTGTTAAAAGCCTTGTTAAAATATCAGCGTGTCTGTGATTTTGACTCCCTAACCATATTAGTACCTGTATTTGTAAAGGGAAAAATATTAGTTACTAGGAAATAGACTCAGAAAGAAGACAGCAGTCTAAGCTCGAAAACACTTTTGCAGGTTCTTTAATTCAATTTTAATTTTTTTACTTGATACTCTTTTGTCAACTTGAAAGGTTAACTCGGTTCTGGACTGGCCTGCAAGCAACAAACTGCTGTGTTCTGCTCTGTGAAACAGTAAATTTCCTCAGAGAAGACCTTTCTTATCCCAATGGCAACGAAACTGGGCCACTCTAAACTCTATTCCTATTAACGGCGCTGTTGGGGTGGGTGGCCTCTGATCTACCAGAACAGGAAATAAAGCTGGGCTCGAGAAGATCAGCATCACGAGGTGACCTGACTGACCCTTCAGGAATCTGAAGGGTGGCTGGTAGTACACCACTTCTCAGGTTCACCGTGAGATCACTGACTCAGCCCTCAGCCCTGACAAAGCCATGGATCTGGGATGCTGCAAGCTCATGCAATTCAGGAGCGAGATGCTTCTCAAAGGAGTGGAGTATTGCAGTGGGGGGGGCGGGCAAGGCACATCAATGCAGTTAACAAACATCCACACTGCACACAGGTCTAGGGAAACCTTACAATTTCCCATGCAGCATGGCCTTAAAAAGGCCTTTCCACATTCCCACAGTCTTCCTGAGGAACCCAAGTTTAAATGTAGAAACAGCAGGAAATCGCTCCTAGGAAAACTGCTTTTTACCTCTTCTGCTTCATCTTCTTGATCCCAGTTCCTGTCTGTCAATTCCTTCTCGGCAATTCTTTTGGCCATTTTTGTGACCCTAAATGTAAAAAGGTTAGAAGTAAAAAGTTTGCTTTTCTAGACCAAGAGATCATTCTTACAGAGAATTTTTAAAATTCACCCTTGCGTGAGATGAGATAGAAACCATTGCCGATACCACCGGGAACTGTGGAGACCTTCCCGAAGGTGCTGCCAGGCTCTGGGGCATCAGATCCAACCCAGAGCTGTGCGAGCAGCCAGGGCAGGGCAGGCCTGCACAGGCCCATGGCGCTCTCTCTGAAAAGCTCTATCCCAGCCCTCTCTGGGAAAAATTAACATGCCACCTCAATGTATTCTTTTAAAATCTGCCACCCTAAATACCGTGTATATATATAATCAAGAAGTGCTCAACTAACTTATTCTATACAAATTATAGTCTTGCTACAGACAAAGCCTTTTTAATATTTAAAATTCTCTTCAAGGTGATCCAGTGAAGAAGCCCATTCTCAGGCAGGACTTGCAATGAGGCGTTGGTCCCACCTGTACAGCACAGGTCCCCTTCCCTGGCTACAGACCGCTGATGTGAATGCATTTTCCAAGACCAAACATTAATTACCGCAAACTGCATACTGCTGAGATAGGACATCATTTAAAAACTCAAAATGTAATTAATATAAATGGCTTAACATTCTGAGAATTTATAACCGATTCAAAAATAAGCCATGAGCTCAACCCTGTCACACCAGTGCACTGCAGGGCAGGCGGTGGCGTGGACCGGCAGCACTGTCCCTGCTGGGGACATGAGGCTGAGCCAAAGTGGGTGCCTGTACCTGCCCCACACTCACACCACCCCCTTCGCTATGGAAGACAATCAGCTAACTGGCAGCTCCACTCCCATGCCCTAACTCACCAGCTCCATGGGTCACAACCCCTGCTTCCTCTGCCCCGCACTGTGCTCAGGAATGTATCCATTAGTTTGGGGCTCCTGAAGCCCGCCCACACCCTTTCTCCTCCTACTTTGTCCTCAGCACCACAGGGCCCGAGTAAGTTCTGGAACTTCACGGTCATTAAGACACAAACTATGTATATCTTAGTGGCCATAAAATAAAATTCAAATGACGACATTCCAAAGTGCTCCAAAATCTGACCCCTGTAATTACATCAGGGTTTTCAGCTTTCAATAACATCCTAATAATCTTTGAATCCTTTGTTAAAGTCTCCCCACAGACATTTGGCCAAGTTTTGCTATGAATTTTTGAAATCCAAAGAAAAACAAGCAATGGACTTTTGAACATAACTCCTTACTGAACTTGAACTATCTGGAGCCAAGTCTCTGCATGCATTCCTTTGGCCACTGTGCTGTTCAGTAACCAACACCTCCACCAGAGGGCAGAAAAGGGGAGAAGATGAAATAGCCACTGTTGTTATTAACTATCAATTGTTAATAACTATTATTAAATGGAAAAAGGAGGTGCAGCTGAAAGTGCAAACACTGTAATAAAGTACAATTTTAACCTCTAACACATGCCCACAGTGGGAGAGATAATCATCACAGCCAAACGGTCTTCACCCACTACAGCCATCCAATCAGCGCCTAACCAGAGGACAGGGATCTGCGGGCTGTGCCCTGGCTGGACCTGCCCGGCGGGGGCAGTGATGGGGGTCCCTGCACATCTGGAAAATACCAAAGTAAGATGCGTGCATTCCAGCTTTCCGTTTTCTTGCAGGAGTCCTAGGGCAAGTTATTTAATTTTTGTGCTTCCGTTTCTTCATCTTTAGAACAGGGAGGTATGAAAATTAAATGAGATAAGCAAAAAACTTAGTTTAGAATAGTGCCTGGAACAGAGGAAGGGTTTAATAAACATTAAAAAAGCAAGTTTTGTTAGAAGCAAAGGATATAAAATACTATTTTTCCTCCAAACCTTGAAAGTTCTACTATGGAAGAAGAGAATTTACTTGAATTAGGACCCAAGCTTAAATTCATTTTATTTCAAAGCATGACACTTCAGACGGTAACTTTTCTTTCTATGCAAGGCGAGGAAAAAACATTCTTGTGAAATCCTTAAAACAAGGCCCGGCACCTTGCGAGTCTTATGAACTATTCTTTTAGGGAATTTAAAAAACGTTTGGGTTTGTGGTTAAAAGGCATCAAGTTATGAGATGATTTCTGGGAAACACCGTGGTGGAAAATTGAAACGTGGTAACTGGAGGGAGGGTATGTGGTCTCTGCCATCCGGTCCTGCCCAGACTGAGGGGCTGAACTTGAGTCCATACCCGCGTACCCTACGGTGCGGTGCCCGGAGGGAAAAGAGAACAAGGGTTGGACCCCGGAGACTGAACGCCGGGGGAGGGAGGGGAAACGACACGAAACTGCTTCTTTCTTAAAGGAACAAAGTAATGGGATGATCAATGGCCTGGCGTCGCGGTAAGAAAGTGAAGCCAGGCCAAAGGGGGTGAGAAGAGACAGGTGGAACGGCCAAGGGGAAAGAAGTACCAAGAGAAACCTCTAGGAAGCAAAACAGAAGGCCTCGTCAGGGCAGCCCTGGCCCGCTCCGGCGGGGCCCAGCACCCCGGCGAGTCTTAGCCAGCTCGGACACCGCAGCCCCAACAGGCCCACCCCAAGGCCGACCTCACAAACAACCCCCGACTGCGTGGCTGCTGTCATCTTGCCCCACCCTCCCAAGATTCCCCCACACCCCATCCTCAAGCCTGAGCCCTTCATCCCAGCTCCTCCTTCCCAGGGTCCTGGCCCCCTCCAGACCCAGGTCCCGTATGCCGATCCGGCTCTGCTCCCCAGGCCCCGGACGCGGCCGGTCATCTCGGCACCCGAACTCCGGTGCTAGTCTCTGTCCTCTCCTACTCTCTCGGTCCGCCTCTCACCTCCCGGGCGGCTTCCGCGGCACTCGCTGGGTTGTTAGCGCGGCGAAGCTTGAGTGCGCAGCGGCGCTCGGGTGTGCGGAGCCTGCTTGTCGCCGGGTGAGAGCACCTGGCCGCTTCCGGTGCGCCAAGATTCTCGATGGACTCGGTGATCAGCAAGCCCCGAGTCTCAAACACCATATCCCCTGAGGGCCTCGTCTCTCTCCGTGTTTGGCAGGGATGGGGACAGCCATCCGCTCAGGCGGAAACTGCCAGGGGAACAGCGCAGAACATGGCCCAGGCCGCCATTTTGTAACTCGAATCTACCCCTCAAAACCAGTTCCGAAAAAAGGGAGGAAAGAAACGCCCGCGTCCAGCTACCGCGCAAGCGCGCCGGAGCCGTGGTCAGCGGCTCCTCCTTCAAGGGGGCAGTGGGCCTCATGCGGCGCAGTCGCACAACTGCTTGGAAACCGTCGCCAGGAGGAGCATCCCAGTCTCACGCATGCGCGCGCGCCAGTCTTAGCCGGGGAGCCGGCGCCCGCAGCTGGAGTTTATGCTCGTTGGTCACGTGTCGGCCACCGTATGCATTTGAGGCGTTGGCGTGCAGTCCCTGCTGCAGGGCTGTGGGACCTGTGCTACTCGACGTGCTCAGTAGGCCTCGGTCGGGCGGTGAGCCCACGGCTCTTGCTTTCCTTGTATGGTGCTGCAAGGCTGCGAAGAAACAGGCTGTGGTCCGGGAAATGTGAGTGACTTTGGGAGTGCCTCACGTGGGGACCTGGCGCCGCCACCTTGACCCGAGAGCTGCCTTGTGGCCCTGCCACGTAGTCACCTGCGATGTGCCTGGCTGCAGAGCCAGGAGGGTGGCCTTGGTGGAGGAGGAATGGGCCCTTTGCCCAACAGTTTGTATTTGTTTGTTTCCCTGGGTGGGTGAATTGAAGCAAAGAAACGTGCCCCAAGCTGCGCAACTAGTTGGACTCAATGGAGGTGAAGACTGCAAAGCACGTTTCCAAACTGGCGCCGACACACCCGTCCAGTGTCAGGGTTCGCGTGCTTGTGTTTTTGTTCCATTTTACAGTGGAGCGTTTCAAGCTGTAGGTTAAGCTGTACACTGCAATTCGGCTTTGCCCAGTTCTTGACTAACGGTGAAGGCTCTCAACGTTGAGACACTATGGGACTTAGACCCATCACTAACTAATTAGAAACTTGCTTCAGAAAAGGAACGTTCTTAGAGCAGTCGTTCTTACCATTTGGCGAAGAGGTGTTTGTGGATATACTTGAAAGAGCAAAGAAAGTTTTTGAAGATATGCGTGTGAGAAACCAGTTGGCGTGTAATTTCTGGGTGTTTATGAACCCTCCCTAAAATCCTGTCCATGGACCCATGTTTTAAGGATCCCTTATTTAGACACTGTATCAAACGCATAAAGGGGAAAAAAAAAAAGTGGCCACTGCTCTGGATATACAAGAAAAAGTCAGGTTTATTCCCTGCCATTGTGCTTACTTTCCCTAAGACCAGAAATCCAGAACAGAGATGTTGCCAGATGTTTGCTTCTTCTCTGAGGTACAAGTGAGAAGCCCAGGTGTTTAACCCCCAGCCAGGGAACCGTATCACGTGTTTATCCTCCACACTGTTCCTGAGTTGGATGGAATAATGAGAACTGTATGTACAACTAGTCTAGAGAACATTAACTAACCATGTATTGCAGAAAGAGATCCTTATGCACTTCAATGTCTTTTTGTTGTTTAAATGTTTTATTTTTTTAATTAATATTTTATTTCTTTATTTTTAGAGAGAAGGGAAGGGAGGGAGAAAGAGAGGGAGAGAAATATCAATGTGTGGTTGCCGCTCACATGGCCCCCACTGGGGACCTGGCCTGCAACCCAGGCATGTGCTCTGGCTGGAAATTGATTGGCGAGCCGGTGCTCAATCCACTGAGCCACATCAGCCAGGACTAAATGTTTTATTTACTGATTTGAGAGAGAGAAGGGAAGGGAAAAAGAAACATCAATTTATTCCACTTATTTGTGCACTCATTGTTTGATTCTTGCCGTGACCAGGATCAAACCCGCAGCCTTGGCGTATCAGGTCAGTGCTCCAACCAACTGAGCTACCCAGCCAAGGCCAGTGTCTTTGTTTTCATCAATGCAAACAGAACTTATAATACAGACCCTTTGGGTTGATACATAGCTTGCCAAAGCCATCCAGCGGGTGAGTGGCAGAACTGGGGCCCGAGCCCAGCGTTGCCCCGTTCCACATGCCCTTTCAACACCAAATGCCTGCTTGAGGGGACTCCACCGATTTTTGCTGGAGAGCCACAGCTGTTCCTTGGTGTCTTCCTGCTGTTGTGGTCAGCTTTCCCATACTCTGCAGAGACTGCTCTAAATCCTTACCACTTAACCCTCTCTAGCCTTCTTTCTACCAGCCCCCAGCCTCATCTCTTGCTTCACCATCCTTAGGATAAGGTAGGTACTCCACTAGTTACCAAGTGGACAAACCCTTGTTTTTCTGAGTTCCCTTCTGACTAATAGCTTCTGAATCTTTGTATTTGGATCTGTCACCGAAGCTTATTCATCTCAAACTGTTTTCTCATGCCTTATAAACTGGTAATTTTTGTCTTGAACATCAAAGTATAATTTTATTATCATTCAATTTGCTGTTAAGACTGTGGACAAAAAGGAGCTGTGCACTAAACCTTACAAGCCTAGAGGAGGCCTTCACGGTGGGCCCTAGAAACTCAGAGACTGAAAACAACCACATGGGGTGGTCTGAATGTAAAATTCCTAACTAAAGAGACCTGGTGGGCAGTCATGGCCTAGGCCTGCAGCTTCCTTGAGAAAGGGCAACCTTTACCATCAGTCAGCCTGTCTGTAGTCTTTTTGCATCTAAGATAACTCATCCTTGGAAAGTCAAAGTAACCCCCTTTTGCAGACCCCTCAGGGCAGTACAACCTCCCACCGGACAGGGGACCACAGAGCCCCTCATTGCTGTCTCATTGCCCACATGCCATCTCTGTGTGCTGTGATGTTAAATATTAACTCTCCTGTACCCACCAATAATGAAGTGTCTCTTTGTTTTACTTTTTATTCAGTCTCAGAGGTTTCCCCTCTTTGCTTTCCACTGCCTCCCTGACCTACCATCAGTGGACTTCAGGTGATCCCTGATGTCCTCTCCTCTGACCCTGATGTGGGGAATAAGCTACAGAGTTGCCATTCTGCAGAGCATTTCTCAGTCCATTGAGACTTAGCTTCCTGGCGATTGTCATCAGTTTGGCTCAAATAAACTCAGAAATTGTCTGCAGGTTTGGATGTTTCTTAGGTCAAAAATATCTAGGATGGTACCCTATATGGGACACAGCTTAGGTAGCAATAGACCTTCTTATATTCCCATTTCTTCTGTTGAAATGTGGCTTCTTAAAATCATAAAAGTTGTGATAAAAATCACATTTACTTCTTAATTATATGTATTGTAACATAAGTTAATTGATGCTTTTCCGATGCAAATAAAAAAAAAAAGACTTCTGCATATAATAACACTTCAGCTGACGTGCACATTGCATGGTGGATTTCAGTGCTTCCTAAAATGATAGCTTCAGGCTGGTGTAAATCAGGAGAATGGGCATTTTGCGTGCAGACAGACCCCTCCTGCGGCTGCATCTGGCTGCTTCCATTTAGTGAGGCTCTTTGTCCCTCATTTTATGAAATAGTCCTCCAAAGGTATTAGCCTTTTTTCCCCCTGAAATCTGCCTCCCAAAATCTGTTTCAATTTGTTCAACCCTTGAGGATTTTTATGGTTGCCAGGCTGGTCATTTTCATCTTTATGTTCATAAATAAGCATCCAGACGTGTTGGATTACCTACGTTACCTAATTCAAAACAAGGTCACGGATGTGGTCTTGGATTCCTTCCTACAGCTACAGTTCCATGACATTGTGTCAGCTTTGCCACTGTGGTCAAGCCACAAATGTCTCAAATAATTCACGCCCAGGTTACCCTGGTAAAGAAAGTTGCAAAGTGATATTTGTTGAATTCCAGCTGCACCCTGTTCTGTGTTTTAGCTAGGCTTGAATCTTCACATTAGAATCATTCTCTTGGACCTACAGAAAATGCTCAGCAACAGGAAGCCTGCAGGACCCCACCACACTCCTAAAGGAAGAAATAAAACAGGAGACACTGTCGCCAGCCTAGCAGCGGGGCTGCTAATGGAAGCTGGCACCTCTTTTGTGTCTGGAGTGACCTTTTTGAATCAAAAATGAACTTTGCTCTTTATTTTGGGTCATTTGTTGACCAATATCTGTGCTCTGTTCTCAAATACCTTTTACTAAAGAAAAGGAAAAGGAAAGGGCAAATGGGCGGATAGCGTGCAGTGCTGAGAAGAATGCCGTATGTCACCGCTTTTCTCTTCCCATTCTTCAGTTCTCCGTGAATTTGGCTTTCAATACAGTGGAACCTCTGTTTTCAAATGTAATTCGTTCCAGAAGGCTGTTCGAGAAGCAGTTTGTTGGAAAACAGACTCTCATCGGTGACCAACCATACAGGTATCTGCATGAAAGGGTTGTTGGGGTGAGGACCGAAGTTCTGTTTGACAGATGAGACGTCATTTCTGGGAACAACTTGGCCGAGAACAGAACTGTTCAAGAAGGCGTTCCAGAACCAAGGCTCTGTACTGATAAGATGGCCTTCTCAGTCGGGAGAAGATAAATCCCAAGCAGAGTGAAGAAGGAACTCAAGAGTTTGGCAGATTCCTGTTTCCCCAGACCTGTCTGAGAGCCCAAGTCCAGAGCATGGCGAGGGGGCCACGGGCCTCCCCAGGAGTCCCATCTCCTCCCCGTGAGTCCTGTTTCCTCCCCGGAGTCTTCCAGCATAAGCTTGAGCCTCGCGGAGGGTGCTCCTGCTCTAGTGGTTGGAGAGGAAGAGTCCCAAACTGCTAGAGGGAATAGAAGTGAGTAAAACAGCACAGTACGGTGTCTGAGAACATGAGCTTTTTGCGTTAACTGCCTTGGGTTTGATTCTGGACCAGGCTGCGTAAGAGACCGGTGGCCTCGAGCAAGCTGTTCGAGCTCAGTTTCTTCGTCTGTAACCTCTTCCGGGGTTAGGAGGGTTAAACGAGGATATTCATGCAAAGTGCACTGCTCAATAAATGGACCATTAATGTTAAGCCAATAGCCCCTGTTTTTAAGTTCCTTGGAGCACTGTCCCCCAACACTAAGAAAGGTTTTTAAGTATTTTTTCTTAATGGGCTTCTTTTTTAAAGAGATATTTTAAAAGCTTTATTTATGAAACGATAGTTCAGTTTCCCTTTACTAGTCAAAGTGTCAGTGATGCTCAGAGGTTTCTGCCTGTGTGTTGTAACTCATACAGGCACGCCGGGTTCTCATGACCCCGGCTAGGGCAGAGAGCGGATGCTGCAGCCGGAGCGGTTCTGCCGTGGGTCAGATGGGTGGTTTCCAGCAGGCTTTTTGAGATGTTGCCCAGGGGCCGTGGATTCTCGCCTAGACCTTGTTCCATCCTAACACTTGTGGCTTCATAACAAAAATTTAATTATTAAAGTGGGATTCAGCTGTATTTTCTTGAGACTTTGAGCAGTGTGTGACTTGCTTTGTTCTAGGGGTTCCAGTACATTGGGCGCTGAGGATATTTCACAACTTGTATTTTTCATCTTTCAAGCTTCAGCAGAAGATTAAAACTAATGGACAAATGTTCTAGAGCTGTTATTTTTCATGCTTTGCTGTCACTAAAAAAGTAACAATATATAGTCTGTTTTTTTTAAACTTTAAAATACTGAATTCTATAAAGTAGTGTGTTGTATTGGAATATCTTTTTTTCTGGGAACAAAATTAGCTGGTAAGGATTAAATAATAAAAGAAAGCCATCAAAGAAGGCTGTTCTGGGTCAGTGATGGCAGAGACAACTGCTGTAAGTTCCAAGGAGAGAGCGAGCGATCACCAAGAGAGGTGAGCAGGGAGGTGTGCACAGGCCTGGGGCTGAACGGCCTTCCGGGGGGAGCGGACTTTGTGTGATTGGAGAGGACATGGGGTGGTGATGCCGCGGCGAGGAGTTGGGCGTGGGTCTGGGAGAGGAACTGTGGACAGAGCCAAGAGCAGATCTACAGTGCCTGCGAAGAGGGCCAGCCTGTTCGCCCTTCTGTGGCCCCCCACATCTAAAACCTTTGGAACGTGACCCCTTTCTCCATGGTCGTTTGCACCTACGAGTGCCCAGCGGTGTTCGAGGGCTCCTGTGAGCCGGCGCTTTCTAGATACTGTCGAGGGTAGTGGCTGGTCTTCCTTTAAGGGCTCCTAGGAGTAATGAGATGGGAACACAGCATTTGAGACTTGCCTGAACCAGCCTGTGGTCTTCCGTGCCAGTCCCATCACTGCTTCCCCCTGTTGACCTCCTCGAGGCTTTACCTGTGATCCTTGTTCTGCTCCCTTCGTGTCTGGCCCTCGCTTACTCTTAGCTTTCTTTCTGTCTGTCCAGTCCTGTTCTGCCACCCCAGCACCCACTGCCACATACTTTTTCTGCAGGTTGTGACTTGAATGGACCTGTTTGGCAAGGAGGGGGAGGTAAGTAGGTTCCGGGCACACATTTAGCACTATCCTAACACCTGTAGTGATGTGACTGCCGTGTAGTCTTAGGTTGAAAAAAATTTTTGTAAAAGGTGATGGGGATGCTTCATGGTTAGATAAAAGAGTGTCACTAGATTCATTTCTTGTCCAGGGGCTGGCCCTCAGCTTCACAGGTGTAAACTGTTAAGTTAACCAGAGGTGATTTTGGTGACAGACTGATATGAATATACTTCTTTCAGGGCTACAGTAGGCTGAATAGCAGTCCCCAAAAGACAAGTCCACATCCTAATCTGTGCCATTTGTGAATGCGCCCTCATTTGGAAAAAGGCCCTTGAGATGAGATGATCCTGGATTTTCCGAATGGCCACTGAGCGTAGTGACTGCCATCTTTATCAGAGGGAGGAGGAGGAGAGCACACAGAGGGAATGCGGACGCGGCCTCGAGGCAAGGAGGATTCTCCCCTCGCCTTCAAAGGAAGTGTGGCCTTGCTGGGATTTGGACTTCTGGCCTCCAGAACTGCAGGAGAATAAATTTCTCTTGTTTTGAGCAATCCAGTTTGGTGCACCAGGTGCTTGAATAACATTTCATAACATTGATGAGATGCTGTAGGAACTTAACTCTTGTGTATATCCACTTGCTTGTGGTAAAACTGGTTTCGTTGTATGTTGTCACTTACAGTGGCAGAACCCATGGGTAGCATTAAGCGAGGACTTACTGTGGTTTGTTACATTGTCAGGAAGCCAGTGCAGCCCCTGGATGAAGTTCACTTGGTGAGGGAGCACCACCTGGCTTCGTTAATAAGATAAATTTAAGAAGATAATGCAGAAGACGGTGTTGTTAGTAACAAAAACCAGACAGTCTGGGTTTGAAGAGGGAAATTTTGTGTGTAATTTCATCCCTGTCCAGGTGAAGAGGTGAGGAACCTGGGGAGCACCGCCGTTCCGGTCACTACAGAAGCAGGCTGCTCAGTAGGGCAGGTGTCCTCCATCATTAGGCCGCTTCCTGGTCCAGGTTTCTCCTCTCAGGATGTCCCTTCTTTGCTGCATGTCAGCATTTATCACCTAACACCCAAGGAAGTGCTCCAAAGTCAGAGGATCCCGAGACCTGGGATGGCACAGGGGAGTCTGAGGCAGTTTTGCTCCAGGAGATCAGTCTGTGCTACTCAGGCCCTCATGTGATTGGGTGAAGCCTACCCATGCCATGGAGGGCACTCTCCTTTACTCAGAGTTGGCCATTTCAGTATTGATCTCATCCAAAAGCACCCTGCAAGCGAAGTTAACCGTCACAGAGTCAACCCCCTAGTCTCTCCCAGCATGTGGAGAACGTGGCTCAGACCATTCCACTTGGGATAGAGGGGGCAGTTGTCCACAGGTGCCCTATTCCACAGCCCAGGCTTGTGTCCTGGGATGTTAGCTCTCACTGCCTGGGTGTGGATGTCTGAATGCTGGGCAGAGCCCTGCAGGTGTCCCACACCGCAGCATCAGCATGGCCCTGGGGTGGACACCAGAGGCCCGGCAGCAGAGCCTCAGGTGTCCCTGCAGGACGGGGTGGCCGCAGCAGGCTGCCGTGACAGGATGGAGGAGCGGCTGTAAGGCAGGACATGAGAGAGGCCTTGTTCTACTAAGTACTTCGGATTTTCCTCAGTGAGCGCCCTACTTCTTCATTTCTACCAGAGAATGTGAGAGTGACTGTCTTTTCTACATATGGTAGGAAAAGTCACTTGGTTTTTGTTACTCCAGGAATCACCGATGTCTTCTCTACATCCTGATGAGCTTTCTCTGCCCATCTCTGTCACTGTGTCCACTTTTCTATCCTGCACCATCCAGCAAACACCTACCAGGAAGCCTTTGAGGAGGACCGCCCTATTCCTGTATTCTCACTTCCTTGGTTCTTAATTGCTTAACGGGGCTGAAACAAATTGGACAGGCTTTTCTTTTTGACTCTGCCAATATTTTATCACCAGAGGGTATGTTCTCACCATGCACTTAAAACTGGATGAACATGCCTTGCCCCAGTTCCTTAACCGCATTGGCCCCATCTCCTCCTAACATGAGAGATAGGTCCCCTGCTCGGAGGCTGGTTGCTAGGCTGAATGACTTGGTGAGTGTGAAGGCCTTTGTTGACTATATGGCAAAGTACGGAGAGGTGCAGGCAGTGATCATTGCTGCAGCGGAAGTTGCTAGTTGGCCACCCAGTTCCTTTCCCCGTCTTCCACAGGGATGGATTTGCCATTGGGCTTGGTGCGAGGTGGCCCTCCCATGTCCGATTTTGCTGGTGGGGCCTTGTGGCCAAGTGCCGGGATGTATGGCACTGCAGTTGCTAGGCTGTCTCCATCAAGATAATCCCTGGCCTTCGACTGGTGCCCCCCTGTCTGGCTCGAAAGCTGGAATGTGACTGTGCTTGCCTCCCAGCTTTGACCCTGGGAGGGAGAGAGTGCCCAAGGGGCCAGTGCAGCAGCATGATGGACAGGGCCCTGGTCACCGTCCTGGACCTTGGGGCTGCTCCGTGGCAGGGAAAGAGACCTTTCTGTATGCCACTGCATTTTACTTTGTTTTAGGAACCTGGTCTTTGTCCCCTTATTGAGAGTACAGTGTCAAGATGAGCTTCAACCAACCTGTCCCCTCCCTCTGACACTACATTCGTGTTGGACGAGAGCAACTTGGCCTTGCCCCTCCCGCAGGAGGACACTGGGTGGGCAGAGGCAGGGGAAACGGAGGACTGTTACACCAGATACGTGAGGGACACTCCTTGCTTTGCCTGCATTTACACACAATGACTCCAGATAAAAACACTAAGCTCATGTCAAATCATCTGCTTTGTGAAATGTCGGTCAGAAAAGTGGAGCCGATGCAATGGAATCCTTGCTTTCCTTACCATGGCCCTGCCCAGGCCTTTTTGAGACAAAGCACCTGGGAGTCAGAGCCCAGGAGATCTTCCCAGAGTGGAAAAAGCCCAGTGTACCTGCAAAAGTCAGAGCTAAGCTCAAGTTCCAAGGTTATTACTTAGCAGTGAAATCACTCACTCTTCCTGAGTCCCTTGTTACTGTTTTTTCTGGTACACGAGCACTCTACTGTCTGCCTCCAAGGGTTGCTGGGAGATCACAGATCACTGGGAAAAAGGGCCCAGTGCATCCTGGGCATTTCCTGCGCTCCACAAATACTAGCTTTGTTCTTTTCTCTTCTTTGCTCAGAAAAGTTGGGGGGAAGCCTTTATTTTAAAAGTTTGCTTGAATTACTTTATATTTCACTTTCTCAGAAGATACTCCTAAAATGTGTAAGATTTATAAAATAAAGTTACCAAATGCTTTCACACTCCTTGAGGGCACATTGTTTTCTTCTGCTTCTGAGATCTGCGTGTGAGGGTAGACTAGATCATGGAAGAAAAGGCACTGAAAGGCAGCTGGCCTCAGGATCTGAAAGCAGGGCTGATGTTGAGGGAGAGGAGGGGCCAAAACGGAAGGCTGGGGCAGTTCTTCCTCAGGGCCAGGGCACATGAGGGCTAGCTGGGAAAAGCCACGGTCAATTTGGAGTGAGACTGCAGAAGCTTGGAGGGCTGGAGAGGTCTGCCAAGATGGGGGCATTAAAATCACATTTTAGCTTCCAGCCAAGATGGCGGCGTAGACAGACACACTGTGCCTCCTTGCACAGCCAAAGGAAGGACAGCAACAAATTTAAAAACAGCAACCAGAATTGACAGAAGATCAAACTCGAAGTCAGACAACTGAGGAGTTAAAGAAGAAATACTCACCCAGACCGGTAGGAGGAGTGGAGATGGGCAGCCAGGCAGAGAGGACTCACGGCAAGGCGGCAACTGTCGGAGCGGGGCGGGCAAGGCGATGGCTGGTGGACCCAAGTCGGCAGATTGCAGTCCAGGTGGTTCCACAATCACGTGCAGATAAACTGGGAGGAACAACTGGGGAGTGAGACAGAGTTCCAGCACCAGGAAATAAAAGCCTCAAACTTCTGATTGAAAACACCTACGGGGGTAGGGGTGGCAGCGGGAGAAACTCTCAGCTTCACAGTTTGTTGGAGAGACCCACAGAGTCCTAGAATGCACACAAGCCCATCCGCCCAGGAATCAGCAACAGAAGGGCCTACTTAGCTCATGGGTAGCAGGGGAAGTGACTGAAAAAGCAGAGAGCCAAGAAAGCGGCAATGTTCCCTCTCTGGCCCCTCCCCCACTTACAGCATCACAACATAAAGTGACGTAGGTTGCCCGCCCTGGTGACCACATAAGGCTCTGCCCCTTACTACGTAAGAGGTGCGCCAAGACAAAAAAAATGGCCCAAATGAAAGAACAGATCAATGCCCTTGAAAAAAATACAACTAAGCAATGAAGAGATTGCCAACCTATGAGGTACACAGTTCGGAACACTGGTCATCAGGATGCACACAGAATTGGTTGAATATGGTTGAAAGTTAGATGAAAAAATGAAGGCTATGCTAAGTGAAATAAAGGAAAATGTATAGGGAACCAACAATGATGGGAATGAAACCAGGACTCAAATCAACAGTGTGGGCCAGAAAGAAGAAAGAAACATTCAACAAGAACAGAATGAAGAAACAAGAATTCAAAAAAATGAGGAGAGGCTTAGGAACCTCTGGGACATCTTTAAATGTTCCAACATCTGAATCATAGGGGTACCGGAAGGGGAAGAAGAGGAGCAAGAAATGGAAAACTCACTTGAAAAAATAATGAAGGAGAACTTCCCCAATCTAGCAAAGGAAATAGATTTCCAGGAAGTTTAGGAAGCTCAGAGTCCCAAAGAAGTTGGACCCAAGGAGGAACACACCAAGGCACATCATAATTACATTACCCAAGATTAAAGATAAGGACAGAATCTTAAAAGCAGCAAGAGAAAAGCAGACAGTTACCTACAAAGGAGTTACCATAAGACTGTTGGCTGATTTCTCAAAAGAAAACCTTGCAGGCAAGAAGGGGCTGGGAAAAATGTATTCAAAGTCATGAAAGGCAAGGACCTACATCCAAGATTGCTCTATCCAGCAAAGCTATCAGAATGGAAGGACAGATAAAGTGCTTCCCAGATAAGGTCAAGTTAAAGGAGTTCATCATCACCAAGCCCTTATTATATGAAATGTTAAAGGGACTTATCTAAGAAAAAGAAGATTAAAAATATGAACAGTAAAATGACAGCAAACTCACAGTTATTAACAACTGAACCTAAAACAAAAACAACAAAAATAAGCTAAGCAAACTTCTAGAACAGGAACAGAATCACAGAAATGGATATCATGTGGAGGGTTATCAGTGGTGGAGTGGGAAGGGGGAGAGGGGGAAAAGGTACAGAGAATAAGTAGCATAAATTATAGGTAGAAGATAGACGGGGGAGGTTAAGAATAGTATGGGAAATGTAGAAGCCAAAGAACTTATATGTATGACCCATGGACATGAACTAAAGGTGGGGAATGCAGGCAGCAGCGGGTGCACAGGGTGGAGGGGAATAAAGGGGGAAATGGGACAACTGTAATAGCATAGTCAATGAAACATTTTTTAAATATATTTTATTGATTATGCTATTACAGTTGTCCCATTTCCCCCCTTCATTCCCCTCCACCCTGCACACCCCCCCACCCACATTGCCCCCTTTAGTTCATGTCCATGTGTCATAAGTTCTTTAGCTTCTACATTTCCCATGCTATTCTTGCCCTCCCCCTGTCTATTTTCTACCCACCGTCTATGCTACTTATTCTCTGTACCTTTTCCCCCTCTATGTGATCTCCATTTCTGTGTTTCTGCTTAGTTTGATTTTGTTTTTGTTTTAAGTGTGGTTATTAATATCTGTGAGTTTGTTGTCTTTTTACTGTCCTATTTTTTATCTTCTTTTTCTTAGATAAATCCCTTTAACATTTCATATAATAGAGGTTTGGTGATGATGAACTCCTTTAACATGACCTTATCTGAGAAGTGCTTTATCTTCCCTTCCATTCTAAATGACAGCTTCACTGGATAGAGCAATCTTGGATGTAGGTCCTTGCCTTTCGTGACTTGGAATACTTCTTTCCAGCCCCTTCTTGCCTGGAAGGTCTCTTTTGAGAAATCAGCTGACAGTCTGATGGGAACTCCTTTGTAGGTGACTGTCTCCTTATCTCTTGCTGCTTTTAGGATTCTCTCCTTCATTTTAATCTTGGCTAAGGTAATTATGATATGCCTTGGTGTGTTCCTCCTTGGGTCCAACTTCTTTGGGACTCTCAGAGCTTCCTGGACTTCCTGGAAGACTATTCCCTTTGCCAGATTGGGGAAGTTCTCCTTTATTGTTTGTTCAAATAAGTTTTCCACATGTTGCTCTTCTTCTTCCCCTTCTGGTACCCCTATAATTTGGATGTTGGAACCTTTAAAGATGTCCTGGAAGTTCCTAAGCCTCTCCTCATTTTTTTGAATTCTTGTTTCTTCATTCTTTTCTGTTTGGTTGTTT